>JAVTVY010028812.1:0-13012 GCA_036873755.1 Hanleya hanleyi
CTCACTCTCCCTCACCTACTCACTCACTCTCCCTCACCTACTCACTCACTCTCCCTCACCTACTCACTCACCCTCCCTCACCTACTCACTCACTCTCCCTCACCTACTCACTCTCCCTCACCTACTCACTCACCCTCCCTCACCTACTCACTCACTCTCCCTCACCTACTCACTCACCCTCCCTCACCTACTCACTCACCCTCCCTCACCTACTCACTCACTCTCCCTCACCTACTCACTCACCCTCCCTCACCTACTCACTCACTCTCCCTCACCTACTCACTCACTCCCCCTCACCTACTCACTCACCCTCCCTCACCTACTCACTCACCCTCCCTACTCACTCACTCATCCTAACTCACCTTGTCTCACTCATTCTGTTCATGTCAACTTTAATGAAAATCGATGACATGGAACTGCTGTGTTAATCATATCAGATTACCATGTGTGGACATGACCGTGTATGATATCTCACAGACGTGAGTGGCAAGACCGATTCGAACAGAACAATACTGGACTGAACAGTTATACCTACCGGAATGTATTTTTCTGGTGAATGTAAATCCTATACGGCGAGAGCGGTAAACGACATTATTAGTGTACACAGGAATTCCTCGAATTGTGCACAGGAATTCCAATGTATTTCGTGATGCACCAATATTACGAGCAAACACACCGCTTTAACATACATCTCAATCTCATTCTGAACGTTTAAACTAGGTCCATATTCATTGTTCGAAGGGTGTGTCCTCTGGTTAAATCAAAGTAAAGCATGAAATCAATCCCTGATCAAACAGAAATTTGGTTATCTATATACAGGCATGCTGTCCCTAATCGCTGGACAAATCGTCAGTACAAACTCCCAAGAAAGCAAAGGAAGAAGAACATCTATGTTATATCTTTGTGAAGTAACAGTCGCTAGTTTCTTGAATATCACACTCAGTGTTAGACTAGTTTATATATATATTCTGGTGTTACTCGTGAGATTGTCATCCAGTTCGTATTCATTACCCCCTGGAGGAGGATTAGCCTGTATTCGTGCTTGGAATGTATCAGAATCCTATACACGTGTAGTACGAATACGCCAATAACAAAACAAAACATTTCTTACGAAGGTGCAGTAACTTTTAGGTAATGAAGACGGATTCTTTTAATACCTCTGTCAGAATTATTGGTTCCAATATAGTTTTAGCAATTTATCACAAATTAGCCATTTACAAATTGTATAAGTATACTATGATAAGTGTACAGGTATCATATTTTAACCACATGTATAAATATCATCAAACGGCGCTGTTGTTACGGCATTCTAGTCATATATTTATCCATAGGATTAAATAGTCACTTTCAATCTAGTTATTAAAAACATAGCGTAAAATCCGACATTCAGTAGTCAGCCGTTCATATTTGAATAAAACCTGAACAGTGTTAAGTATATAACATCGTGTTATAGAGCATTCTATAGGCTCTAAAAACAGACCCAGAAATTCATTGGAATGAAAGTATTCTGGGCAATGAAACGGTTTTGACTCACTGACATGACTGGTAGTGTCGCTTTTCAGGTAATTGTGGATGCGCTATACTACTTGAAACCAGGAGAATCCTAGCCTGTGTGAAAGGAAAGAATGTAACAGGGAACCAAAATGTATCGTATCTGAGTTACAATTCGAGAAGGAATGTCTTAGCTAGGTTATTACATGGTGGTCGGATATTTCTTCCAACCGGGAATTATTTTCCTTTACACTGGTTACAGCGATTAATCATTTTCATTCGATATATTGAAACAATTTACCGGACGTAACTGATTTGTCCTAAATAATGCGAGTGCTGGAAAAAATTATTTGTTGAATTTTCATCCTTTAAATTATAACTGCTGCATGCGAAAATATTTGCATAAATTTGTCAAACAGCGCTATACCACCAAAAGCCTCCATTCAAAGTTTATCAAATTCTGAGATAAATATCGTACACTGACGGCAAAATACGATCGTGGCCAGCAAGATATTTGGCGCTACGTTCAGTAACTTGGGTCTAATTTCGCTTAACCCGAGGCCAGGGACCTTTTGAATATTATGTGTTTTATATCTCCATGGTGTTCAAATGAACAATCACAATCAAAGCGCGACTGAGATACATACTCTGACTGAGATACATACTCTGGAAAACGACTTGTAAATTCATTTGGATAAACAATAATGGTTAGTGATTATGATTTTATGTACAGAACATCGTCATATCTTGCGGTCACCATTGAAAATTGTTGACCGCTTTTTTCCTACGAATCATCTTGTGTTTTTCATTATTTTTATATCATACACATGTAGAATTGGTGATAACTGTGATAAGAAATAGGCCTTTCGATTACTGACGCGGACATTCTTTTATGGGGGACGGCTGAATATTGAATGTCGGATCTGTCGGTGGCTACCGATATTTCACAAAATCAAACTGCAGGCTATTTTAAACATTATGAAACATAAATAAGTATAAGGGTCATGGACCAGAATCCTAATGTGAACACTGAATTTCAATTTAACTTCATATAGCCTAGTAGGCCACTGTATAGTACAATCTGATAGTTTGCCATTTACATAAATTCACTGTCAGTTAAACATTACAATTATGTGTTCTTAATATTTTTGTCAGCATAGAAGTACTGGCAATAACTTGTGAGTACATGGGTGTTACAATAAAACAAACAAAAATCCTCTTTTATTGGCGACAGTCGGCTAGTGGATGTGGGATCTGAGAATTGCACTATGTACTATTCAGCTTGACGTGCTTCAGCATTTGCTTATAGTTTTGCTCCGTATATTACTATTACTAACGGGTTTCAAGGATGTGAAAAGGCTGGTCGGTTGGAGATAATATGTGGTTATGTGCAAATCTATTCAGCTAGTCACGTACTCGCTAAAGGGAGCAAACAGATCACACATTTTATTAACTGGCTTCCATTCAAAAGTCTTACAGTATATTTGTACTTAATAGGGTCTTCCCGGTCTATTTTGCAAAATATTACCTGAATGCTTTGTACCTTTTGCTCGATCCTTTCTTAACCAGAATTGAGTTGACTTCATCGTTTGACAGGGCTTACATAGGAATATACATCGTACCCACTAGACAGTCGATCGGCAGCTGGCGGGCTAAGTTATGCGACGCTCAGGTGATTTAGCTCACGCATTGCACAATAAGGAAAGGAGTATGTATTTAATGAGCGTGAACACTCATACCCTAGTAGTATATAAACAGCATCTTTAAGCACATTGACACCAGGGGGCGCCACTAGTCTTGTGACGTCACTTCCGGTTCCGATCACGTGACCGGAAGTGACTGCGCATGCGCACAATACCGGATATTAATAATGGTGCGCAGGGGTCAAAGGGCACGTCCAGTCACGTGACCGGAACCGAAAGTGACGTCACAAGACTGGTGGCGCCCCCTGGTGTCAATGTGCTCAAATATGCTGTTTACAATAGTAGATATTAATATGATATTAATAATTGGGCAACAAAGATCACTTCCGGATCACGTGACAGCCCGGAGTTATCTCCCACTAGTTCCAGTTTTTGCCACCAGGGCAACGAGGGACATTGCCATAAATACGAGGGTCAGTCCATCCTCTCCCAGGGTGCTTTGCGCTACGCTGCATTTACCCCTGTAGGGGTCTCGCCATCTTTTGCAGGATTCCTGCAGAAATCAAGAACTGTTCTGTCTTACTGTTTTACTGATCGCAAAACGTATATTTATCTTGGAATATACTTAACGGATATTCAGTGTGTTACGAAACGACAGTGTCACAGTTTGAAGGCAGTTTTTTGACACATTACCTCAGAACTATATATGTTGCGGAAATATATATCGGTGAATCGCGGCTGATATTAATTCGCCCAGTTAGACGGTCGTCATGTTCGTTTACTGTGGCAACAGATGACCTTGGGTCAACTCCGGTAATGTCCGTGAGACCCTTACAGCGCTACATGGAGAGGCGCGAAGCAGAACGTAATGAATGCCTGGTAGAGCTTGAAGGTCAATACGACCGAATTAGCTCTTTCACATGGTTAACTACGGTATACAAAAGAACCACAAATCACATTGTTGTAGGAATCAACACATTTTATAACAAAGAACACAACATATATACAACAGTTATTTCCCAATAATATAACATTAGAAGTCCAGTGGAATATCCGCAGTGTCAGTCCATCTATATTTTAGCATTTATAGGGGTATCACTCTAAATACCCAGATACGTTGTTGTCTAGAACATATCATATATACAACAGTTATTTCCCCTTATTATAACATTAGAAGTCCAGTGGAATATCTGCAGTGTAAGTCCATATTTAGCATATTTATCACTCTAAATGTCCAAATACGTTGTGGTTACACCATCGGAGAGCACTTTGCGCTTGGGGTAGAAGAACGTGAAGGCGTCCCGTTTCTGTGTGTACGAGCGCATCTGGTTCTAGATGATACGAAAACCTTTGTTGGTCCCACCGGCACTGGTCTGGCTCTGGAGTACATCGAGGTACAGGGCTTTGGTGATGTTACTATCCCGACGACTGAGTCCTTTACAGCTGAATTTGTTGGTGTTGTCTCCACCATCACAATAGTATGTTTTTGAACACAGGGCGATCATGGCCTCGCCGTCCATTCTAACTTGAAGAGGCCAGGGGTCCTTTTATCATAGTCGTAATTGTCTTTTCTCGGCAGCCATTCATCTCTTTCCGATTCATACTGGGCTCGTAGTTCCGGATTCACGAGCGATTCCCATTCTTTATTGGAGACGGCCATGTACGCGGAATCCGTATCCATTTCTTGAAGTTGCACGTCTGATTGGTTGAAATACACGTCGATGAAATCGTATAGGAATTCCAGCATCCGCAGCTTGGCCAGCAGGTAAACCATGCACCCGATTTGTAGCGGCAGGTTGTACGTGATAGTCTTTTTGGCTGAAATGACTTCGTAGGTGGTGTCGTCGATCTTCTCCATGTATCTTTATAGGGGTAAATTCAGGCGTGTGTGGGCTTGTTTTGTGGTACAAATTTTCACGGTGACGTGGCGGCCCTGGTTGGTTACGGTTTTTCCGTATCCGCTGTTGCTAAGCAACTTCATCGTTTCCCCGATGATGGCTTTACTGGGATCGGCGTCGCCCTCGCGACGGGCATTGGTCACGTCGTTCGGAAACTTCTCGAAACAAGCCTCGGGGGTGAATTCTATGACTTGGTAGATTTTGGTAATTTCCAGTCCGTGGCTCATATACCAACGTAGTAAAGGAGTGCCGAGCAAGATTTTTTCGGCCCACATCAACCGATCAACATACGCCGCGGTCGTGTTAGGTAGTTGTGTTCCTCAGCGTATGCGCGCATATGGCCGCCGATATCATCTCGTCCCACCTCGGTGTTTTTAAAGATGGGCGGGCATTCAGCGAACTTCGCTTTCAGGTGGTCAGGGACTGAACATCACATTCCACGAACCCGTAGAGGTCTCCCGTCTAAACAGTGCTTAGGATGCCGGCCATAGTGATAATAGTCCGGTAATCCAGCAGTCGGTCATGGGCGTGTATGAAGGTGTACAAATCGGGTTGACGGCGTTGCATGTGGTGGAACTCACATTCCCACAGTTGTACATAGGCGTAGCCCAACCCCCGGATGTAGTCACGGTTCTGATCTACTTCTTGACGTAAGGCGGCCGGGGTCAGTCCACGGCGCTCGTTATAACGCCCTCCCGCGAACGAACCCTCATGGTCGTGCCAATAACATCCATGGAACTGGAACACGGTCGGTATTGTATTGATGATGGCGAATCCGTCCACGGGAAGGCGCCGATCTCCAATTCGTTTTTCCCTGTGGTTGCCTTGGTGCCGGATAGTGAAGCCTCGTCGCTGAATTTCCCAATCCAGCCATTGTTCAGCTTGATGTTTTGTAGAACGTTGTGCTTTGAATTCGCGTCCCTCGGGGAGCCACCGGATATAATGACCGGCCGGCATGGGTTTACCCAAACACGACAGGTAGAGGGCATTGGCGTCGAATCCGATTATTTTCTGACACAGTTTTCCTCCTCGAATGCGGGTTAGCTCTTTCGCAGGGTACCGATGGAATATAATACTGGAGCCGCCCACGATATTTCCTTTCAAACAGTCAAACATGTCGGCGTCATTCTGGTCGATGAGGGCGAAGAAAGTGGGTAAATCCTTGAACAGATAGCGCAGGGTCAGACCGGGGATGCTTACACATTCTTTAAACACGTCGACACCCATATCTCAGTAGAAGGCGACCATTTTGTCGGTAGCTTCCAGAAAAGGGACATCCAGATTGTTGTAATAGACGAGGAAATCCCGGAGAGTATGCATACCTTCACAGTCCCACACCTGTTGGATTTCGGTACAGAGGGTGTCAGATAATGCTTCTCCTTTGAGATCGTTGTAGGAGGCCTCTTTGGGGTGGAAGTTGTGTCTCGTCCAGACGATCGAGACTGGTCATGTAGTTATATGAAAAGCAGCTTTTCCTCTGGGCACGGCCGTAGGCTTTCACCCACTGGTCATAGCTGTAATTCGGCGCCAGGTAATTCCGTACGTCTAAGAATCGGAGTGAAGTCGTGGATAGAGCGGTGTGGTTGTTCGTCTTCTTAATGATGTGTTTGATGTTCCCGGTTTTGGCGAGGTAGGGATACAAGAATTCTTTGATCAAGTTTAAATCGTACCGCCCCGAGTTAAATCCGAGGACAGGTAATTGACTCAAATGTTCCAGTAAACGCAGCTTGAGTTTCTGGGCGTAGGGTTTCGGTGGTTTTCCAGGAACATCCTCTTCGTCCTCCGTATCCTCCTCTGGAACCGATGTTGGAATACGCGCATCAAGTGCCG
Source organism: Hanleya hanleyi (assembly GCA_036873755.1). Lineage (NCBI taxonomy): Eukaryota > Metazoa > Mollusca > Polyplacophora > Lepidopleurida > Hanleyidae > Hanleya > Hanleya hanleyi. The sequence goes on from JAVTVY010028812.1 coordinate 6,863, forward strand.
CTAAAACATCACAGTAGAGCGTGGAGGCGAGATGTGCCGCACTGGCTTGACTGAGGGTCTCCATGTAGTCCATCATTCGTGTAATCAGTTCATGGGGGTCACCGTTAGAGACGAAACAGACCGGGGCGGTCTCATACCCGAGCACGTTGGTGTGAATAGTCACACTCAAGGGAATGTGGCGCTGGGTCCATTGGGTTTTGGCGGATACTTTTTCCATGGGCTCTAATATGGCTTCGAAATCGTAGCAGGCTCAGTACGGGAAATAGCGGTGGGCCATGGGAACGTCAATACCTTCATCTGCCAGTTCTTCAAATAGGGTGAGTGTATTGTGGAATACGCCGCCAGGGAATTTTCGTTTTCTGGTCTTGTCACAGGTTTTCTCGTGACTGTGTAGGTTGAACGAACGATCAACCCGCGATGGCATTACTATAACTGTATGACTGGGCATACCTGTTAATGTCCGTGATATACGAGAAATGCCCGCCAGTGTCCGCTTGATATACAAATTCAATTTCATGGTTCTGTCGTACTTCCCCGGGGAACGATGCACGAGGCGGGCTGTGAGTTGCGAGACATCGGTGTTGTCATCATCCACGTGTTGGGTTAGACTGTGCACGACAATATTAACATGGAACAAGCTTTCCACCACATCCAGTTGTGATAACGGGACCCCGCGGAAGTGCTGTTTTTCCATGTTCTGTTCACGTAAGTATTTTTCCCAATACTGGTTGGCAATTCTATCACACGCCCTGGGTCGGGCCTGGTTGCGATGGATAGCCAGGCAGCGAAATAGACATTTCCGGTCGGTGTAGGGACCATGAATCCCACTCACTAAGGCGTGCATGCCTTGTCTGTTTTTCAACCAGTCGGGGAGATGGATGGGGGCACCGATGGGGTGGTCGATCATTTTAGTTACGTAAAATGTAACATTTGTCGTCATCTCCATCTGCCATTTGGTGTTGGGGCTTTGTTGTCGGGCCCATTCCAAACTAGCCAACGTCTCTAATTGGTCCAGTACCGTGTCCAGGGACGGCCGATCCGTAATGGTGAAGGGCTGGACGAACACGAGGGTATTGTTACTGGGGTAAAAGTGCTGGAGCTGGTCTGTCTCCTTATGCCTTAATAAATACCCAAAGGTGAGATTTAATTTGAAGGCTGTGGCTTGGTCCTCAAAAATGGTATAGGTGCAGTGGTGGAGGCTGGTGTTATCCTCTAACCGGAAATTGTACAAGTCCTATATAGGTCGATGGCAGTGAAAACAGCGCCGGATAGTAGGCCAGTGACGTTGATAGATTGTACGCACAGCTTGTTGTATCGGTAATACGTCTATGGGCGGTTCGTCGGGATCTGTGGTAAAATTTCCTTCATCAGTGGTGTCTGTATTGCTGGCGAGCGGTAATCGTTCTTGTTGCATGCTCGGAATGGCTGTCCCGACTCGGGTGGCCGTATACTGATTGTCCTGTAGATTATTCGTAATATGCTGCGTGAAAGGGCTTCGCCTGAACTTCGAAAAAATGAATACAGATCTCGAAAACTGCCCCTTTTTATAGAAAAATACCCGCCCACGCTCTGAAAAAACCCCAGACGATCGACCAATGTCACCGACGTACTAACAACGTTTTTTCTATTCACCAATCACAGACGCGCAAAATCGATGCTATGCCAACGTACGGGATGACCTATAGCGACGTTGGCCAAACGTACCAACGGCCATCTTGAAATTCGCCATCTTGGACTAACTTAAGCCCAAAGTTGTGCGGTCGCCGACTGCGCTATTGGCATTGTTTACATTCTGTGAGCGGTCTCATTTAAAAACAAATGTTTGACTCCATAAAAGTATGAGTGTTCAATGATAAAAAAAGGGAAGGGGGTTTATACCAGGAGAAGTTTCAATTCTAAAAAAATGGGGGAGGGGTGGAGGGGAGGGGGGCTGTTTACTCCACGTGACCAAGAGCGGGGACAACAACATTTTGTAGCAAAAACAGTGCAGAACTTCTATTAAATTTAGCGCCTTAGCAAAAAGAAAACTTTAGACAACTAATATCATTAAAAAGTTTATTTATCAGGCTTTTCAGACGTGAAGTTTGGTAGAAATATGACCCGTCGTTGATTTGAAATGAAAGATTGAAGACCGAGGTGTCAAAATCAAAGCCTTCACGTATTACGGGTTAATTTTAGGTTGAAAATATCGCTAGATACCGTCGCTGTTATGTATGAAAGATATTTTCTGAAATTATAATGAACATATCCCAAGATGTCTATTTTATTGTCTAGTGGTTTACAGTGTACATGTTCCTTGTTAGATCGATGTTTCTTTGGTGACATTCATATGATCATCGAATTACTGAGAAATTCGGATGACAGGTTTTGAGAGAGGACGTCGCGTTCAGTAATATTTCAGCTATATAGCGGCGACTGAACACAGGCAAATGCCATCACAAGCATCGATGATCATGTGAAGAAATATACAAAATACATCGATCCACAAAGACACATACCTGTTTATTTTGACGGAGCTGAAAGTCCAAACCGACCGTCTAAACAGCTGATCAAATCGGGCTCTGATTGGTTGATGGGTTCGCGTGTACACAATACATAGCGGCATATTGTACTTGTTGACTCCCATGAACAGTGAATTTCATTCAAAGCTATACACTTTTGACGCCAAATTCTGGTGAATTAATGTTCTAATGTATGCAGGCTTGACTCCACCAAACGCCGGTCTGGATTTGTGGTCCGATATTTTTTTAAACAGCGTTTTTCCATAAAATTGGGCGAAAATCAGTCTAAATCCATAGAAATGAAAATTAAAAATTGTATTCGAAGACCATTTGAACGTACTTTTAGGGAACATTTTTCTCCATTTTTAATTTGAGGTAAAAAACGACTTGTAATGAATAGTTACAATAAACGTCCGACCAAGAAACACAAGTCGATCGGTCGGCTGTCTTCACAGCTACACGCGACGTGAAATTCAGCTGTTTTCATAAATGCATGGCACGTCGAAGCGGTCGACCTTTTTCTTGACAAGGACCTTCTGCTGGACCATTTTTTTTTTTGCCATTGGACTGTCAAAATGCAGGTAGGGACAAATGATTTGACAAATTCCAAACGATCCAACTTCCTCTGTATTCAGTTGTCATGTAAATGGTACAGTATCTCACAGCCTGTGTCCACGGATTGAAAACCCTCGTACTGCGATGTTGTGATCTTGAAATCTACCGATCTCACAATGTTGAGCTACGTAAACGGACTTACCGGGTTGGTGTCACAGCAATGTACGTCGGTTGCTCGGACGAGACAAACTTTGAAGATTTTTAAAATAATTTCTAATGCCAGGGAAATATTTTTGATGACAAATAATTGCTTTCCACAGCTAATGGAACAAAAAAACCCCGTTCTCTCGTAATGTGAAACAGACAGTAGCTATATCGTGTTATTGGTATAATGGGCGCTGTACGGATTTTTACACATCCCTGCTACTACTATATTCTGACTGCGGCCGCATATCTAATGTCTATTTGCGAACCACGCATGAGCAGATTTACATATCATATTAATGAAAGAAGCATCTGTTGAAGACATAAGAAATATAAATTTGTCTCTATCTGATAAGCTGTCAAGGCGTTTTCTGGCATGTAAACATCAGTCTTTAAGATACTGTACCATTCATATGGCAAGTGAATACAGAGGAAGTTGGATTGTTTGGAATTTGTCAAATCGTTTGTCCCTACCTGCATTTGATGATAAAATGGACAAATCGGAGTAGTAGACAAAAGAGAAATTCGGAAGTGCTGACCATGCCGTGGGCACGTGCAGTCAAAGAGGAGGAATCCAACGCAACGCCCATGTTTGTTTTCTGGACATTCATTGGTTACATTTGGCTCCACCCTAGAACACTGGTTGGCTACTTTTGGAACTGACGTCATTCCGCGCATGCGTAGTAAAAAGGGGCATGGGAATGGACGTTTTGGGGTCGAGATGGACCATCCTTGGTCCGAATGCGTCGTGTGAAGTGTCATCGTGTAGCAACGCTCGCCAACGTCAAGCTCAACGATTCAACGCCCTGGTGAATTAGCACCTGAAGCTCTGATTTTCATGTAATTGTAACAAATTCATCGAAATGCAGTGACGCCCGTCAACGCCCGTCCTTACGCCTTAATGCCCGTCTCAACGCCTTGACGCCCGTCTCAACGCCTCATCTTAACGCCCTAACGCCCTATTTGAACACCTTAACGCCCTAGCATAACGCCTTGACGCCATGATGTAGACAGGTGAGAGAACAACAACAACAACAAGGATGACAGGTCAATCATTTATTATCCCCCCCCCCCAGTGCATCATACTCACACTGGGGGAGCCGCGTTGGGTATGTTTACAATTCAAGTAAGCTCTTGTCCAATCAGAAGTCTCCATTTGGGGCTGCATCTGTCATATTCGTTCTTGCCCGTTAGAAGTATTCTCGGCTGCTCTTGTCCAATTAGAAGTCGCCATTTTAAAAAGATGAATGTTCGGTCATGTTTGCTCTGATCCGTGTGTTCTAATCCTCCTCGAATAGGCCAGGATATTGTTCAGGCAGCATGTCCCGAAACAGTTGTTTGCGCATTTGATCGCATTTTCCGGAGCCTCGGTAGGTGGTAGCCGCATATCCTCTTCCAAGTGAATGGAACTCACTCACTTACTAGAGCCAGAGCGAACATAGCCACCTCTCTCCAAACGCGCTTGTTTGCACCTCCGAAACCGCGGACTACTTTCTGCAGAGATTCTGGGGTCCCATTGACCTTTGGGAGCTTATGGGGTCTCATTGACCTTTCAGAGCAAATTGGGTCGTATTGACCTCAAAGAGCAAATTGGTTCGTATTGACCTTTCAGAGCAAATTGGGTCGTATTGACCGTCGACCAATACATATGGACTGATGAGGGACACGTGTTAATCTCTATATATATAAATAGACACCACCACCACCACGGAGACCACCACCGCCACTACCACTACACACCGCTACTACCACCACCACCACCACCACACACACCCACACACACCCCCCCCATACACACACTGGACGCTCCCCCATGAACACACACACATACACGCACACAATGGACGCTCCCCCATGAATTCCACAAGAGCGTTGGCCGATACCAATAGTGGAACCCGAAACATCAATGATTCTCCATGGTTTAGGTGAAAAGTCCGTTTTCCGCTTTTTATATTTTTGGGGAAAATCCTAATTTTACATGCAACCCCGCAGAGATCACCATACTCACTTCCCTGGAGATTACCCATGGTTTAGGGGTAAAGTCCGTGTTCCGCTTTTGATATGTTCAAACCCAATCCTAATTTTACATACACCCACTAACCCACCCTGCCTCTCTCAGCAGGCCCCGATCCACCGGGATGCAATATTAGCCCCTCTACACCCGGTTGATAAGGGTTTTCCCTATTTTAGGGGTAACTTCGTGTTCCTCTTTTTATATGTCCAACCCCAATCCTAATTTTACACACAACCACCAACTCACCCTTCCTCTCTCGGCAGACCCCGATCCGCCGGGGACCGATATTAGCCCTCTAGATCCCGTTGATAGGGGTTTTCTCTATTTTAGGGGTAAAGTCCGTGTTCCGTTTTTTGTTATATTTTCGGGAAAAATTCTAATTTTACATGCAACCACCCATGACTTGATCGCCCTGGAGGAGCGCTTCACTTTGACACATCCGACGACACAATCGGACCACTAGGGGCTCACTTCGACCCCAAAACGACCATTCCCATGCCCCTACTGCGCATGCACAGAATGACGTCAGTTCCACGCCACCCCAAAACGTCCATCCGAGCGCTATTTGCCCAATGCCCATGCGCACAGTGACTTTTTAAAAAAAATTCAACCAATGGTCTCGAGACCCCTCCCATCGTGTTCTACGTGGTGAGACGAAGAAAACAAGATTACAAGCGTCTAGTCCGTCATTCATAATCCAGCCGTCGTCCATTAGAGAATATCCGCGTCCATAATCCAAAGACCTATTCCATTTCCATATAACAATATTAGCACCAAATTCAAAAAGACAAAAGTATACATAAACATAGGCTTGTTTCCTACAAGAGAGAAGCGGTCAACAATTTTCAACGATGCCGGCAAGACATCATGATGTTC
>JAVTVY010028813.1:0-13083 GCA_036873755.1 Hanleya hanleyi
ATATGTATCATACTGGGGGGTTGCTGATGTGTCATTACATAGCAGACAGTCAGCACTAAAAGTATATATCAGCCCGCTGGGATTTGGTACACTATACCATGTAAGTTAGCCAATAAAGCCGTGGCCGTCTTCATCCAAACCTCTAAATATGCTTTGGTGTGAGTTTGTTTAATTAAGGGCAATATCACTAGAATAATACTGTTTATCCTTTAAAGATCAACCACTTTATTCTGTATTGCCTGCCCAGTTGGAGTTGTGAGATTTACTGGTAAGAGTAGCCTCCCTTGGTGTGATAGACTGCGCAGTTGTCATGTTGTCGCCACATGATTGAATTGCATAGGCAATTGTTCCTGTTGGGGGGTCCTTGAATTCATCGGCCTCTCGCGTCGGGGTTTTGTGGAACACACACACGATTAATTTCGTCTTCACATTTCCCTGCCGCCCACCCTTGACTTACTAATTAGTATTGTCTCTTGCAGTTAAAATGCACGCATAATGTGGGCCCAGCTGTCGTGGGTATCTTATATTGGGCAGAACAATAGCTGTGATGAAATATTCTGGTTTATGTATCTATCATATTTGTAGACTCGGTGTATGCCCTGGCTCAAGAGAATAGATGCTGCTGTTTTTCTCTTCTCTTATATTTTGTAGGTACGAAGAGCAAGTGTTGGAACTAGGAAGGAATCTCCTGAGTTAAAGATTTCGTCGAAACAGTTTGCAGTTGCCAAATTTATTGTACGCTTTCGCGATTGACATGGTTCAAAGAATACATTTGTAACATTGAACAGTTATGTGTGCACCAATGTCAGGGCTTTCTCATCGGTTTTGTCATGTACATTTTACTGTACGCGGCCGAATTCTGGCGGGCAGATAGGGGTTTCAGTTAGGAAAGTTTGTATATGAGATAGAACTCATTCGGTGGGTACCACCTCGACGAATTCCCGCGGGGCACCCGGTTATGTGACTGTCAAATCGATGTGTTTCCCGAGGGACGTGCAGTCTACGTGATGTGTGGGTGCTACGGTATCTAATGAGACAAAATATGTATCATACTGGGGGATTGCTGATGTGTCATTACATAGCAGACGGTCAGCACTAAAAGTATATATCAGCCCGCTGGGATTTGGTACACTATACCATGTAAGTTAGCCAATAAAGCCGTGGCCGTCTTCATCCAAACCTCTAAATATGCTTTGGTGTGAGTTTGTTTAATTAAGGGCAATATCACTAGAATAATACACTTATAGGGTCACAAACATATTCAATGTCGATATCGATATACGGTCGGATCATTAGAATAAAGCTATGCTCATTAGAATATATGTTCAGTCACAGCCTTGCGTAATGTAAGACGGACCCAATTACAGTGCAGCAGGGATGTTTAGGGCTAAGTCATTCCTGCCACACTCTTCCCTCTCACATTTTACGAGTGCTTCCAGAGCCGCTAATCTCATCACATGTATTTTTGGAATAAGTCCTTAAAATCTACTCGATCCCATAAAACCATGTTCACCTGCCGCAAACTTTCGACCCGAACCTCTCACAACATGTCGTCCATACGGGCATACGCATCTACAGCTGGTGCCAATGGGACACCCGCCCAAATGCGGGTGGGCTGGTCAAATTCGCCAAACTGTAGATTCCACTTCTGTAGTTCCCCTCTTCGCACTAAAGTGCTTCACCAATAATCAGAATCCCTAGTGCTCAACTTACGATAAAAGCAACGGTCAGTATTTTAAAGTCCATTGAAGAGAAATCTCACATGGCAGTTCTTAACCACTGTGGCCCAGTACTTAGGTTATCCACAGATTGTCAATCTAAAAATTTGATTACGGTCTTTATTGAGAATTTCAAGTTTATATCACCATCTTCCTTCAAATTTTGAATTTTAATAATAGGCCGATTGCATCCTGACGAACCGGTTCCCCTGGTGTGCACTAACGTGCTCAGACGCCAAGAGGTGAAGTTAAGTGATAGGACGGTTACCTCTTCCTTCTCAGTGGCGACCCCGAGTTATACGGGAAACAAGAGAAATGCCAAATTTAATTGATAGCGGGGGTACAAGTGTTAAGAAACCGTAAGTAATTTGGCCAGAAAAGAATTTATCATTTGCTGTAGTTCAGAATTAGCCAAGACACTTGCATATTCAGGCAATATATAAAATGACTAATCCACGTTCTTTTCGCCGGAACTAAAATACCATAGCGATTTAGACCTTGGAATAAAACACATTCTCATATTAGAATATAATTCATATAAAATGCCAGGCGATCATAGGCTACGACTGAGGAGTATGGCGAATGACCCACCTAAAAGGTTGCACCAGTCAACCGAATGGATAGTCTTGTCCTTGTCGCAAAAGATCAAAATTCTCCTGATAAAATTCCTAATGTATTTTATTTTGAAAATAATAATAATAATCTGCCACTGTCCGGGTTCCCCCATTAAGGATGGTCTTCACTTTACAAAATTTCAAGATACAGTTTTGCCCAACAGGACCTCAAACTTGAACGGCATTAATTGGTTGGGATAACATGAGTACGCGCCCCAGCCCCCAATTGGGATGCAAACTATACCCCCACCCGGGTCCCAACACAACCGCGTTGGACATCATTCAGCTTGATTTCCTTCAGAAGTTATGATTAGTGTGCGGCACCACTGTACGACACAGTTTTCACTTAGAATGGCATCCCCCTCTCCCCGTGCCCCCAGGACGTCCGAAGCCCCCAACATGTCTCCCGATTCCTTTTGGCGAACACTTCACAATGAACAAGGGGTACCGCTTTCCCGTTACCATTTTTCTTATGACCACTGTGTCTGCTTCGGGCTGATGATTGGTTATCCATCCCTGCCCCCAACCATTTAAATGACGCATTGTTTGTTGGGACTGTTCACAGTCTGTTTGAGAAGACATATCGTAAAAAATGTCCGGTGTATTTAAAGAGAGAATTGGAGAGGTTTGATCAGCAGGGCGTTCCCTCACCGGTCGACAAGGCGAAACATCAGGGGAAGTTGAAATTTTACATAGGCTGTCTCTGACAGCCCGACAAACCCTCTGTAGCCTGGATGTTAATTCTGAATTACCACGCTTTATAGTAATTATGGTGGCGCGCACTTCCCTTTTCGTGTGCGACAAAACCGAAAACTCCTGACTAAATTTTGATTGAGGGTTTTCGATGAAAGATAATCGGGACCAGTTGGGAACAAATTCGGGAACCCTCTCCACATTGGCAGGCAAAGTCTACAAATTTTTATTATCAGATGAGTAAACTGAACTTCCATCTAGAACTCTCAAACGTGTAGTCACCGATTCTTCACCCCCTAATAAACACAATACCGCCTTATCTTCCTCCAGAGATTCAACTTCCACGTGCCATTGGAGGACATATTTTCCACTAACTTTTAACTGGAGGTTCCCGATAGGAGAAGCTGATCGGGAACCATTTGACGAAACCGTGGGGGACCTTTGTATTAGACTTGGCGCCGGAGGCAATTGCCTATGGAAATTTCTAATATCGTTTATGCAAAAATTGGTCTTCATCGGACCAACTTTATTGCCATCCATCAGTATGTTTCTGAAGTCCGAGCACATATTCACGGCCATGTCTGCCAAGTCATCTGCTCGACTTTGAAGTGGATTTACCTCTTCGGAACAATAACTGATAGAGGGACGAGCATTCCGCTATTCCCCACTGAATAAACCACCTGATGCCATTGTTACAACTCAATTCAAGAAAGGGAGCCAAAATAAGTATTTCAATTGTGAATATGGCATAGAAGGAGTTGTTAAGAATTTGTAACGACCGGTGGGCCCAATAAAATAGGCAAAAAAAAAAAAAAATACAGAAATAAAATCGTTCCAAAAGTAACGATAAATTGAAGCACCTTGGACAAATTAGGTTTCTTTAAATTTTGTTCACAGTAGCCTATGAATTGAACTACCGACGTCCAGATCCTTCCAGTATGGCAAATAGTAAAATATAGCCTAAAAATGGAACATTTACAAACCATGAGTGGAAAGAGCTGGATGCCGAAGAATGCTACTGGTATTGCTTGGAGGATTCTGGACCTCAGAACTGAAAACAGCGATTATGCAAGTAGAGAGTAATGCTGTGTAGACACTGTTAATGTCCAAACGCCCGTTAATGTCCAAATTGGACATTAACACGCAGCGAGTGCGTGTTAATGTCCTAAGTTTGGACATTAACCGCCTCTTATTGTCCTAGGGCAAATTTGGACATTAGCGGTCGACCTGCAACTGATTTTTTTTCAGTATGTACAAGTTGCGTCTTAATGTCCTAACAGTCCATAGTCCGTAGTTCGTTTTTATACTAATTCAATATCTTGTGATCATATCGATTCCTCGCAGTGTAAGATGGATATATGAACATGGGCTGTAGTCTCACAAAGCGATTTCGCCCTGTCTTGGTGTTTTTTAAATGTTTTCTTGTGTTCATTAACAGTCCATACTCCGTAGTCCGTAGTTCGTTTTTTCACTAATATCTAATTACAAACTTACCAAATGGAACGCTGCATACGTACTTTCAGTTTCTTCAAAACGACGCGCGATCAACACATTTCATGTAGGCGCGCGCTAAATGGTCTCAATGAAATTTTGGAACAGAGGCGGGACTGTTTTAGGACAATAACAGTCGAAGTGATACATATCGACCGCTAATGTCCAAAGTTTGGACGATAACATTCATGCTGGCGTCTTATTGTCCTACGTGGGACATTAACACGCACTCGTTGCGTGTTAATGTCCAATTTGGACATTAACGGGCGTTTGGACATTAACAGTGTCTACAATGCTGTGCTTTCATCACAGGTCAGATACGCGAGGTCAGATACGCGAGGCCTGATAATCTACCGTCAATCTAATTAAAATTAAAACTTATCTGCTCCCCATTTGGATACTGTCGCTTGTAGGATCTTACAAGCTTGCAGTAACTTGCGTGTTAACCAATCCAGAGAACGCTTCATACTGCTTTGAAGGGAACATTGATGACAAAGAATATTTGGTTGGCTCAGCCGAATTAGCCTGCTCGCTGGCGGGGTGTCTTTTCATGTTGCCGCGGTCCCGACATTGTGGCACCATAATACGGGGTAAATATAGGGACTCATCTTTGGTGTAAACATTGGGGTAAATGGACACAGTGAACCTATCTCCCCTCCCCGACTGCAAATGGATGAGTCCAGATGCGACCATGATGTCGTAATGCTATTAAATATCCATGGTATGGGCGCTGAGAACACCAAATTCAATTGAAATACGCAAGATCCTATATCGCGACATGTACGATTGGGGAGCATTGATAGGATATTAATTTATTAAGATTGAACTACCGTGAAATTCGCGTCAGACTACATTACGATCTATAATGTGCGGTAATTCGGATCTAAAATATCATTGAAAGACCGCAACTGATGCAGATATGATGGAAACCGGAAAGTGCAAACCAAAATGTTCAACTGATAAAGAACGAAAGAATGCACTGTTTTTGTTGAAACTCGCGAAAACAATAAATACAATAACTGAATTAATGAAACTAAATCTACTAAGTTAAACGTATGTGCAAATATATGGCTAAGCCCAAGACAGTCTAAATGTACGGACTTTGTGCGAAGTCGCTTGCTCTACCCTAAAACAAGTACAAAAAAAACATACGAACAATAGTATTATGTACAGTTCGAAATGGAGCGGTATAAAGAATTGAGCATGACCGCTCCACGTGACGAAAATAGCTCGTGTGAATCGACCCACGATTCGAGTTTCGTACCGGATCGTGCCAACAAAAGAAAAGGTTCTATACAAATGAAAATCAAGTCGCGTTGCGCAACATGCCACGCAGCTCGAGCCTAATCTCCGCGAACAATTCTTTGCAAAATAAACCACAATATTCGGAGTGTCTGAAAATCAGTATGGCGGTCGCGAAAATGAAAGATAATAAAACTCACCACAAGTAAGACCTGAAAACCTCCGCCGTCGAGTGCTGGAGTCGCCCGTCCAGCTGAATCTGCCGGCTCGCTATGTCGTCCAGCCAGCAACTAACCGGAATGCGCAACCCCGAACTCCCAAACGAAAGCAGAAATTCTCGAGACAAAACCGGAGGTGCTCAAAATTTGCAAATACAGTAAACATATAAAACTTACAACGAAACCCAGTTCACACCCAGGCAATAATTTCCGCACATAACAACCCTGCTCGCAGCGCCAATGTTGTAGTAGTCGAGTATTATATATATGGCACGAGACGTGAACGATGTCACTGAGCTAAGTCTCGCCTGGGACGAATATTAAAAAGGATATGAATCGTACCCTGATATCAAAGGCGCCGCCGCGAGCTCACGCTGAATGTATGTCTCGCGCCATTCTCAAAGAGAGCCGTGTCTACCCGCGGGAGACCAAAGCGACTCTCATGTAAACTGGTGACATTTTTGAATCTCCAATCTCAAAGCGAGGCAGCATGACATCACTCGCTCGACCGGGACTATTCTCCCGCGGGTAGACACGCAAAATGGTACATCTTCAGAAAATTTATGACCTAACCCAAAGATCACAAGATCATTATTGTTTAGCATCATCAGATAAACAAGAATAGTACGATCAGACAACATGCAGACGAAAATATGGTATAATTGACGTTGTTTTCCGCGTTTCAATGGTTGATGTTCAATGCAGAATCTAGGTCAACTAAATTTATGTCTGCTGCTTCAAACGAGTACATGGAGTAGGCCATAAATAAAGTTCAACGTTCAGTTTTATTTTTTTAGTGGGAGTGTAAAACATAATGTTCTACGGGAGACATTGTAGATCACGACACTGCTTACATTTGAACAGGAGACGCCACATTCCAAGACCTAAATGGACGGTCAGGACTTCAAACTCAAATTCCAGACGAATCCAGAACGAAAAAGACCTTATATGTGATTATTGCATAGCGTCAGACAACATATGATGGGAATAATGAATGTTCGGTTTCGAAATTAGTAATACAGATGTTAGTGGTTAATCACAAAAAGTATTTAAAACACACACACACCCTAATCTAAAGAATGAGAGTATATTGAGATTCCGAAATAACATGTCAAAATGCATGTATGAATAAGTAAAGGGATACAGTATTTTATCGTTCATAAATTGAACCGAATGAATCAAATTTATCAGGGGGTAAACTGTATAATATAATTTCCGAGTCTCATTCTATTTCATTTGTGTTAGATGCGATCGCCAATAGCAATGGATAAATAGGTAACCGCCTGAAATTCCGAAATCCTAGCAATTTAGAATGTTTGTATGGTGAGTCGTCAGGGAATCTGGCACCAAGTCACCTGTACAGCTTTTCTATATGTAATTTGCAAATACACACCAGACCCGAAGCTGGTTTCACCCATTGCTTCTACTCTAATACATAAATAAACATTGAATTAGTGAAATAGCGAACTGAACCCACAACAACAATGAGTGGTACTCACCAGATTTTGTCTCAGAATTCACACATAATAGGGTTCGAGCACTGGTAACCGAAACACCTTTTCGCGATTTGTTGTCCGCAATTTGACTCATGAAATACATCACTTAAATTATACTGAAAGCAGTATATTCAGTATTCTGACATATGTTGCTGGAAAAAATATAGCAACAGGAAACCTCCATAGCAAGAAACATTAATGCGGACTTGTCAGGCTGGAGTCCATCAGCTGTTTGTGCCGAAAATAGATATAGCAGACGACAAAAGTAGATTTAAAAGCCCATACCCTCGAAGATCGCCGGCTGACGACCCACCTGCTACCCGGCGAGGAATCACCACAGCCCCTACGCCAGCCACCGAGTCCACATTTGGTGAAGCAGCAACCCACCCCCGTACAGCGGGCCTTCTTCATATCACCAGTCCCGGAATATCACCCAACCGTGAAGGCCCAACCCGAGGTTGAAGAACATAATGTGAACTCGAGGCTATGGAAGGATTTGTTCAAAGAAAGTATGGACGCCGAGATGGGCGAGATTTTGGAGGCCACAGGAAACAAGTTTCAACGCAAAGGGTATTCGAAAGAGGAAGCTGCAATTTTAGCCCATAACAGATTGGCACCCAGACTACGACGGGCTTTACGTCAGCAGTATGTCGACTTACTGACCCATATGAAATTGTTGGATAAGGATCCAGTCCATATGGAAATTGAAAGAACAGCGTCGATGTTGAAAACCTCGGGCATGAACTGGAAAGCGGCGTATGTCAGAGCAATAGCACAAAAGAAACATTTGTTCGAACGCATCATTAAACGTCGTTAAAGCGTTAAGAAAGTGTGTTAAAGCGTTGAGACGAGCGTTAAGGCGTAACGACGGGCGTTGACGGGCGTCACTGCATTTCGATGAATTGATGTCAATTCCATGAAATCAGAGCTTCTGAGCTAATTCATCAGGGCGTTGAAGCGTTGAGCTAAGCGTTGATGACCGTTACTGTCTATAAAAGCGAGCGTATTCCCAAAACACGCACAGTCGACGTTCAACCGTCAACATGGCTTATACTTGTTCTGAGTGTGAACGCACGTTCACCAGACATTACGATATGATGCGACACCAGAAAAATATACATGGGATTGAAGACGCCGAGGAGCCCGTTGAGGCAGATACTGATACAGATATTGATGAGAGTGCATCGACTGATACCGAATCCAAGATTGCTGACAGTATATCTACTGATATGGAGAGCTTGACCTCAGAGAGTCAGCCTACATCCCAGGAAAGTGAGGCAGAACCTACCTTCTGGGATCGTATTGTGACAGCAGCTATCAATACTCACGCTGAAGCGATCGAGGACGCGGGACAGGATAACTTACAACAGGCGTACACCGAAATGCGGCTCCGCATCAGGAAAACAGCCATGGCGATCTATGAACAGTATACCTTACTACCGCTTGAAATGAAAGGGGACCCCACGCACAGGTCCATCATGAAGACCAAGCGTCACTTGGAAGAGGATATGGGACTACCATCCACAGAGGCCCTGGAAAATGCGATCAGAATGCGCAAACAACTGTTTCAAGACATGCTGCCCGAAGAATATCCAGGCCTGTCCGACGATGATTAGAATAAACGGTTCAGAATGAACATGACCGAAGAAGGAACTCTCTGAAATGGCGACTTCTGATTGGACAAGAATACATCTAACGAACAGGAACGAATAGGACAGATGCAAATGGCGGTCTCTGATTGGCCAAGAGTCTTTCTTGAATTGTAAACATACCCAACGCGGCTCCCCCAGCGTGGGTATGTTATGATGGAAGGAGAAAATAAACTATATGAAAAAAAAACTTGTTGTTGTTGTTGTCCCTCATGTGTCATCCTTGTTGTTGTTGTTTTCTCTCTCCGGTCTATATCATGGCGTCAAGGCGCTAGCGGGACCCATACAGGGTCCAGTTTTCGACACTAGGTGACCACATCCCGACGAAATGGCCAGTTTTCGACACCGGATGTGCCGCCATCTTGAACATACGTGCCGCCATCTTGGACATGGCCCATAATGCACCGGGTCAAAATACTCGCTTCTGATTGGCTGAGAGCTCTGTGACGGATTTGAAATACTCGCTTCTGATTGGACGAGAGCTCCGCATTGCGTCTGCGCATGCGCAGAATGATATTCCTACCGCACACTCAACCCATCAGATGACCCTTCACGAATGCTTCACATGGATACCTCATACAACTCCATCGGTCCATTAGGGGCTCCCCTAGCTCCAACACGTCTATTTCTATACTACGGCCAGACTGCGCATGCGCAGAATGCCGCTAGTTCAAACCCACTAGTCTAGTCAGATGCCCCTTCACTTTGATACCTCACTCGACCCCATTGGACCATTCGTGGCTCCCCTAGCTCCAACACGTCTAGCGGGACCCATACAGGGTCCAGTTTTCGACACTAAGTGACCCCATCCCGACAAAAATGGCCAGTTTTCGACACCGGATGTGCCGCCATCTTGAACATACGTGCCGCCATCTTGGATATGTCCCATAATGCACCGGGTCAAAATACTCGCTTCTGATTGGACGAGAGCTCCGTGGCGGATTTGAAATACTCGCTTCTGATTGGACGAGAGCTCCGCATTGCATCTGCGCATGCGCAGAATGGCTACCACACACCCAACCCATTAGATGCCCCTTCATCTAAGCTTCACTTTGATACCTCACTCGACCCCATTGGATCATGAGTAACTCCCCTACATCCCCAAAACGTCTATGCGCATGCGCAGAATGACGCTAGTTCACACCCACTAGTCCAGTCTGATGCCCCTTCACCTAGGCTTCACTTTGATACCTCATACAACTCCATCGGTCCATTATTGGCTTCGCTAGCTCCCAACACGGCTATTTCCATACCCTTGGGCCACCGCGCATGCGCAGAATGACGCTAGTTCAAATCCACTAGTCCAGTCAGATACCCCTTCACCTAAGCTTCACTTGGATACCTCATACGACCCCACTGGACCAGTAGTAACTCCCCTAGCTCCCAACACGGCTATGTTCATACCCCTTGGGCCACCGCGCATGCGCAGAATGACGCTAGTTCAAATCCGCTAGTCCAGTCAGATGCCCCTTCACCTAAGCTTCACTTGGATACCTCACTCGACCCCACTGGACCAGTAGTCACTCCCCTAGCTCCCAACACGGCTATGTTCATACCCTTGGGCCACCGCGCATGCGCAGAATGATGACAACGCCCAAGCCGCTAGTCCAGTCAGAGACCCCTTCGCATAAGCTTCACTTGGATACCTCACTCGACCCCATTGGACCATTATTGGCTTCGCTAGCTCCAAAACGGCTATTTTCATACCCTTCGGCCACCGCGCATGCGCAGAATGACGCTAGTTCAACCCCACACCCAGCCCATTACATGCCCCCTCACCTAAGCTTCACATTGATACCTCACTCGACCCCATTGGACCAGTAGTCACTCCACTAGCTCCAACACGGCTATTTCCATATCCTTGGCCCACACGAGTTGTCTCCCTTGCGTCAATGTGTGCAGATGGCGCTACGGTCGACGCCGTGATATGGAAAGGGCGTCCCGCACCATCCTGGAGCCGCCATTTTCTTTGTTGTTTTCTTGCGGAGATACACGGGACAATAAACACTCGACCCTAGGGTGGTACAGATGCTAGACTGATCCTATTAACATGGTACAACACCTATAGATTATGTTTATTATTATTATATGGCTTAGAGGTTTTTTTGAGGGTAATGTGAGGATTCTTTCTCCCCGTGACGTCCCCACCGCCTCGTTTGCTCCCTTGCGCCGTCTAAAAACACCGCCATTTTACAAGTAATTAATTAAAATTAATTAATTAATTAATTTATTAGTACCCATCCTCCGTATGGCAGAACTGTACAACCCAGAACAAGTCGAGACATGCCTTGATCACGTGATCGTCATTGGGAAACCCCCACTGGGGAATCCCCCGAAAAGTTCCTCCTCAATCCTCCCCCGGAGGGAACAAAAAAGTAGGTCAATGTGCGCTGTAAAGGGTTTACACTACTACTAGTGACTTTTCCTGTAGAATATTAAGTTTTCCCTAATTGCTTGGGATATAATGCGTACAGAACCCATCGAAACGCTCGCTGAGCTTGCATGCGAAGTCATCGTTATAGAATTAGTTTATCCACACTTGATAACAGTTTTATCAAGTTTTTACAATAATGGGTTATTCATGCATGACGGCGAATTCCTTCCTGGACAATTAAACACGTATTGTTCATACGGTCCAATAAACCGCGAACCACCGATACTGCCAGCCACTCTTTCACAAAACACTGGCTGCTCCAAGATTGTTAAAAGGCCACAAAACTACCGATACTGCCACAACTACCAATGAACCTTCAACTAACAGTACTGCCACAACTACCAATGAACCGTCAACTAACAATACTGCCAAAACTACCAATGAACCGTCAACTTTCAATGCTACCACAAATACTAATGAACCGTCAACAACCCATACTGCTAAAACTACCGCGAGCGCAAATAAACCAGGTTAAAAGTGCATCAGTTATAGTGGCCATTTTGGGGTCCGATCAGGCAAATCGGTACAATTCCCGACAATTGGATCCGTTCTTTCTTCATCATCACGTCGTATAACATACATATAGCAGTTTCCTTCATCAAATTATTTTAGGCATACTTGAAATCTGACTAATTTGATTGGTCAGAGACCGCCAAATTTGTTAATGGAGCAATTTCCCATGATATTTTTTGACAGACGACCTATCGTTCATGTACATTGTATGCCAAGCATCGCGTCGTTTTGACCCTGTACTGTAATCCTCGACCTTGGAATCGATTCGTTCTTCATCACCATGTCGAATAACATATATATATAGCCGTCTTCGCCATCATATTCCGTTACTTGGAATTCCAACGAATTTGATTGGTCGATGGCGGCCACATTTGCTTACGGAGCAAATTCAAACGAGGAAGTTTGTTAGACCATCGACCAGGTATACCAAGTTGATCTGTTCAGCGCTTGATCCGGACAAGATCTTGGAAGGTTTTTCTGAAAAGTAGGTCAAGCTAATAATGATGCTACACCAATCGACATCTAGTGGCAAGTTATGCATATATGTATAACAAATTTGAAAAGAATATGTGGCGCCGTTCGATACATCCTTTCACAAGATATTGCCTGGACAACAAATATACCATTTGCGCGTAGGAGAAATTGAATTTGGCGACAGCAACCATATTTAACGACACATCTCGGTGAAAAGCAATAACAATCTTGCTTTCTTCTATATGAAGTCACTACTCAACTTTACGTTAATCGATACATCCTGTCAAAACAGTTATTGTCCGGACCAAAAAATATATTACGGAATTACGCACCTCCGGTATCCCCAAGTCAATCTCCGACCCCCAGTGGGGGGGGGGGGGAGATTAAACCGCCAACTTTCAATACTGTCACTACTACCAATGAACTTAAAACTCACAATACTGTCACACCTAACATAACCCGTCACCTATCACTCTGGCTTCCTCCACCATTCAAACTGGCTGTCACCATATAAGTGAAATAATCTTGAGTATGAAATCAA
>JAVTVY010028814.1:0-122062 GCA_036873755.1 Hanleya hanleyi
AGGTTACCTCCCTTTTTACCATTCGCCACAGTAGCGAAAACGCCCCAAAAGTTTCGAGATTAGCAGATGTTTTGACGTCAACACCTGAATTTCCTAGAATCGCCAGAGCGAGTTTTGAACATTTCACAAACAAGAGTAAGCGAACCCATGATATATTATCTACGACATCACTACAACATCAACTTCTTGAAGATAAGAGTTGGTATTTGGTTCAGGTCCTCTGTCATTAGCCATCTTAGCGAGCTAAAGGAATTTCACATTTCATTGAATACTTAAATACTATCGTCAGCAGTATCTACATATGACTGCACCATGCGTTAACGTCAGCAATATGTCTGAGGATATCTATTCATCCTGCCCTCTACCAGTCTGGTACCGTATGGTTGTCACATCCTAACTGATCTCTACCAGTCTGGCATGGTTGCCACATGCTAACTGCCCTCTACCAGTCTGACACGGTTGTCACATCCTAACTGCCCTTTACCAGTCGGGCATGATTGTCACATCCTAACTGCCCTCTACCAGTCTGGCATGGTTGTCACATCCTAACTGATTTCTACCAGTCTGGCATGGTTGTCACTTACTAACTGCCCTTTACCAGTCTGACATGGTTGTCACATCCTAACTGCCCTCTACCAGTCTGGCATGGTTGTCACATGCTAACTGCCCTCTACCAGTCTGGCATGGTTATCACATCCTAACTGCCCTCTACCAGTCTGACATGTTTGTCACATCCTAACTGCCCTGCACCAGTCTGGCATGGTTGTCACATCCTAACTGCCCTTTACCAGGCTGGCATGATTGTCACATCCTAACTGCCCTCTACCAGTCTGGCATGGTTGTCACATCCTAACTGCCCTCTACCAGTCTGGCATGGTTGTCACATCCTAACTGGCCTTTACCGATCTGGCATGGTTGTCACATCCTAACTGCTCTCTACCAGTCTGGCATGGTTGTCACATTCTATCTGCCCTCTACCAGTCTGACACGGTTGTCACATCCTAACTGCCCTTTACCAGTCGGGCATGATTGTCACATCCTAACTGCCCTCTACCAGTCTGGCATGGTTGTCACATCCTAACTGATTTCTACCAGTCTGGCATGGTTGTCACTTACTAACTGCCCTTTACCAGTCTGACATGGTTGTCACATCCTAACTGCCCTCTACCAGTCTGGCATGGTTGTCACATGCTAACTGCCCTCTACCAGTCTGGCATGGTTATCACATCCTAACTGCCCTCTACCAGTCTGACATGTTTGTCACATCCTAACTGCCCTGCACCAGTCTGGCATGGTTGTCACATCATAACTGCCCTCTAACATTCTGGCATGGTTGTCACATCTTCACAGGCCTCTACCAATCTGGCATGGTTGTCACATCCTAACTGCCCTCTGCCAGTCTGGCATGGTTGTCACATCCTAACTGCTCTCTACCAGTCTGGCATGGTTGTACATTATTACTGCCTTCTACTAGTCTGGCATGGTTGTCACATCCTAACTGACGTCTACCAGTCTGGCATGATTGTCACATCCTAACTGCCCTCTACCAGTCTGGCATGGTTGTCACATCCTAACTGCCCTCTACCAATCTGGCAGGGTTGGCACATCCTAACTGCCCTCTACCAGTCTGGCATGGTTGCCCATCCTAACTGCCCTCCATATCAGTGTCCATTAAGTCTGACAAATTAAGTTTATTTGTTTATTTTCACCTCTCCAGCCTATCACCCCATAAAATCCATTGCTCCATAAGAACTGTAGGATACTATACAATTATTGTATGTTATAGAGTGGGACATCAGGATTTGTCAGCTCGAGACCAGTAATGTACAACGAGCGCACAGCGCAATTGTATATCACTTGTCGAGTCTGTTACTAGGAAGTTCTGAGCTGACCAAAACTTTTGATGAAAATTTGACCTACTTAGGTGACGTAAACCCACGACAGTCTTCAACGGAAGACATGATTACCCGCAGTACTCATCCACAGGAAACATGATTTTCTTCTAAAATTACAGTTTCAAAGATCCAAAACTCCAAAGCACCATGGATCTTCTTCCAGTTTCATTGTTGCGTCATCGCAACTGATACATTTTCAGTGAAACGTTCATCTCTGTCGTGATGATAGTAACTTCATTTCCATGTTTGCTTCATACGAATATATTGCTATCAGTCCGTTTATTTGAACGAACCAATCAAATGTTCCTCTTTTGGGGGAAGTTCCGTGGTATTTTAGATGTTCTTTTGAACTCTATTGATAAAAGTCACCATGCATACAAACAAATTAAATATATGATTTCGTGCGAATTTACGCGGAGAATAATTCTCTTTTAATGTAATACGATTTCAAACTTTTTCTATTTAAAGGCACAACCTGTGCAAGCAGTAACTGGAAAATCCTTCTAGTTTGACATTAATCGAGAAAATCCGAACAGAGATCCGCAAAATCAATTAGCAGTACTAGGACGGCCATGAGCTGGCCGTGAACATATCCCATCGGACTAATTAATGACGCAGATGTTTTCCTGCTACGGTGGACACATTCAGAGATTGCCTTTTAATCCGGTCGATAGTAATCCTGTCTCACTGTCTTCTAATGAACATTGCTGACCGAGATTTGGGATAAAACTTCCCTCTCTCACACCTACACGTCTGCTACCATTCTTTATTTAATTAGTCGCATGTATGTCAAAGTGAGCACTACAGCTTAAATTACACAACATGGTCTCAGACAGAAGCAATTTGCAAACCGCATTGATTTACATTCGAAAGTCAAAACTTGGCATTATTTTAATTCATATTGCTTTTTATATGAATGTAATGTCGAGATGACTCCACACACCACTTGCAATTATCAGTCGAATAATATTACCTTAAACTACGCGCTTTATCCAGGTGATAGCTTATAAACTGAATCGGTGACCAGGAAAAACAAATACAATCACACCTCATATAGTCTCACACAAGCTGAAATGACGGCTTGTCCTTCACACAATAAGATACACGAAGACACCTGCCATATTAGCTAGTCATCCCTCATATTTAACGTCTAGATGCTGGTCAAAGCATGAAGACATACTCTACAATACGGTTTCAGTGCAATTGTTCGTAAACAGTCATCATAACCAGTTGTGTGTTGTCTTGTCCGATATTCCTGCATTTGAGTGCAACAATATGCTCAGAAAAAGTGTGCTGTTCATCCATTATCAGCGTCCCTTAAATATTTGGCGTGAAGATGTGATAATCACGTTCGATATAGATTAGATGTACCACCATATCGATGTACATGAATCACATAATCAGTTTGGTTTGGAGGTTTGGTGCGTAAATCTGGCGCACATTATACTGTTCCATAGATTCAATAATATATATGACCGTCACAAACATAGACTAGCAAGTTTCAAGATAAACTAAAGTCACCGTAAGTTTGAGGGTCGATATGTTCCAACACTTTCAAAATCTTTTTTTTTTCAAATACATAAATCCCCCTTTTTCAAACAATAAAGTCTTCTTGGCCCATTTTGGTTCTTAACTGAACTATATGATCAACGGCGATACCTTGATTCTGCGGGCCAATTATTATATAGATTCACCACTGTTTACTATGAAACATGCAGGACTATTTTGGTCTAAATTATGATCACAGACCGGATACCTTGATATTTTGGGCTATATGTCTCCTTTCCAGAAAATTATTTTGGTGTATAACTAACCCAACACACCATATTAAATAACAAACCTACTGGAAATAGCTAATTCATCCAACGGATAAATGAAAGGAGTCTGAATTCAGTGTAACGGGAACCAGTCTCCCTCTTAGTTCGTTGATTGGCTGTTATTTTTAACAGACCGTTTCAAGAGCAGTTGTACCGACACGTTTTCGCGCCGGGTTGGTGCCCGCGCAGGGAAGGATGGAAGAACGTCTGTGTAAAGGGATGTTTTCATCAATTGGAGAGAATTCATGCACAGAGGCAATAAGTGTGCGCCAGGTTAAATAGGAATATCTCACACGTTATCTGTCGTTATCAGTTTGTCAATTACTGCCATGACAATCGTCGCCATGTCTGCAGATTTAAGGTCTGAATGGGGGGGGGGGGGCATCGATCATTCTACTGAACTGAATCTGGTTCTGTGCTGTGGCTTATATATATGTATATGTGTATATATAGTAAATAAAAACACTACAAGAATGTATATATGTGCTTCATAATTTGTCGCATGCCTCTGGTGTTTGTGAAACAACATTCACCTTCTCGCATAGTAAATTCCATTCTTCATAACCTCCACATTGGTGCTTATTGCGTTGCATCTCACAGCTGACGTACGGCCTCAAGGGGTTTCACTGTGAGTGAAACAGACGTCACTGGTCAGTGGTAGCGCAACAGCCACATGTAAGTTGGTGCTAAACCCCTAAGCAATACTTAAAATTAAGGACTTTTCATGGTTAATTATCTTCATATTGAAGTCATAAAGGATTATTTAGAGAAATTTTTTTACATCCATTGTCACAAGAAACTACTGTTTCCAATGCACTATATATCTATACTGTTCAATACTCTATATATCTGTACTGTTCAATACACGACCTCTCTGTACTGTTCAATAATGATCTATCTGTACTGTGATATACTCTATCTGATATGATATATATTATATACCTCTACTCTGATACACTATCTGTACTGTCAGTAGTATATAGTACCATTTACAGACCATATTTTGCCGGGATCGATAACTCTGTTTGCACTTTTTTGATTTTTGGCAGATTTCGGGTTATCTCCCCTGAATCGAACATTTGCGTGTTTTCACAGAATAAATAAATAAATAAATAAATAAAATAATTAATAAATTAATTAATTAATTAATTAATTTAATTAATTAATTTTAATTAATTAATTTTAATTAATCAATAAATAAATCAGTGACCTTTGTACATGTCTAGACTTGTTGGTGTGTGTTGATGCGGCGTGTGTGTACAAAATGGCGGCCTGTGTGGTCAAAATGGCGGCCTGTGTGTTCAAAATGGCGGCGTGTCAGTGGGTGCAAGTGTGGTCAAAATGGCGGCCTGTGTGTTCAAAATGGCGGCGTGTCAGTGGGTGCAAGTGTGGTCAAAATGGCGGCCTGTGTGTACAAAATGGCGGCGTGTCAGTGGGTGCAAGTGTGGTCAAAATGGCGGCCTGTGTGGTCAAAATGGCGGCGTGTCAGTGGGTGCAAGTGTGGTCAAAATGGCGGCGTTTGTGTACAAAATGGCGGCCTGTGTGGTCAAAATGGCGGCGTTTGTGTACAAAATGGCGGCCTGTGTGGTCAAAATGGCGGCGTTTGTGTACAAAATGGCGGCCTGTGTGGTCAAAATGGCGGCCTGTGTGGACAAAATGGCGGATTGTAGAAAAACGTATAAAAGGAGGCGATTTTTAGCGGTGGGGTGTATTCATTGCACTACCCTGCGGAGCACTCTGACTGACCTGACCTGACCAGCCTGCCTGCCTGCCTGCCTGCCTGCCTGCCTCACATCTAGCCTGCCTGCCCTGCCTGCCTACCTGATCACTGCCTGTGTGTAATCATCTGCCTGACCAGTATCATTGACCAGTATCACAGAGTAACACCAATCAACGTCGTACACGTATGTAATATACATTAATTTTTAATAATATCTATGCTAGGGCATTTATATATTGGCAGAATTTTCTCGTGAAACTCAAACATCCTCCGCATGGATCATCTGTTTTTTATGTCAACAAACACCGCTATTTTTAGATTGCTACAATGTAGCAGGTGATTTCATTCGCGCGATTACATGTGCCGGTTTGGACCATTTATAAATGCAAATTTCGCGTATTTTCTCAAAACAGCTCATGACATATAAAGCTCGAGTTACAACCTACCAGAACTATAGAATTTAGTGCTGACGTAGCAACATTGTACGTTATAATTTTCCATAGTCAGTCCGGGATATTTTTCCAGCAACTTGTCATATTTTAAGGAACACGGAATGGGACTCCGTACATTTGTTCTACGTTACACATTCCCGCTACATCATGAAATAACCGCACAACATATGCCTACGATCTTACTATTCATAGAGTTTGTCGCTCAAAATCACTCGTTGATTTTATCAACAAGAATTTTACAAGCCTATACTACACCATGCTTCGCGCATGACTCGAACGCCATATGAACACAACTGGCAGACGACATGATCCAACAATTCACTAAACAGACAAGATCTGTTTTATCCGTACGTCTCAACTTATCTCAAAATGTTCACAATACATTCTAGAATGATATGATGCACGAATTTAAGGTTTACATTACCTGTAAATAGATACAAACGGCAATTTATTATCACTATATACAGCCGGTTGGATCAGCGTAATTTAGCTAAAGTGATGACGTCACACAATTGTCTATTAATAACATGCACCAGCAAGCGTGTTGCGAACACGGACTTGTGTTGAACACACGAATCTCTTACTATTCAGTTATCTAGGGCGCTTACCCTCCCTATTTATCTAGATGGAACATATATATTTATCTTATAACAGTTTACAAATCTCCAAATGCACTACAACTCTCCCCCCCCCCCCCCAAAAAAATTACAGAATGAAATCAGTTCCCCGGCGTGGTCAAGGGGAGACCAATCTGACGTCAAAGAAACTTACAATGCGTATAACATACATTTTATACTGAAATCTCCCAAGAAAAAGTGGAGAGTGGACTAATATTGGTCAAATATTCTTTGCTCCCCATTTTTTATATCTAATGAATCTATCAGTATTGTAAGTATATTTTAATTGTTTAAACATGCTATGTATATGTGAAATTTGATTACAGGCTTTCATTTCATAAATATAGTATTTTATAACTTTGAGTAGATAATCTATTTTTTTTTTATTATTTTGACCGACTAATCGCAATTTTACCTTCTCTGGAGTAAACTGTGTTTTTATTCCAGCATTTTTCAACCAATCTCCCACTTCTCCCCATACTGGTTTATCACTCTACATTTCCAGAATAGATGAATTACCATTTCCGTAACTCCTTGCAAAAGGTACATGTTTTACTGACACTAGCATCTAATCTATTGGCACTAATATTCGTTGTTAATATCCCATTAATAATTGTATAATGTAGCCCCTTATATTTTTCCTCTTGACCAAAGGCGAACACGACTTTCCTGAGGATCCAGCTGTGCCTCCCGCTGACGCCTTGCCCGAAGACCACCCTGTGAGTGACATCTATCGTTGGACCCATTGGAATGGGCCCGATTGCAGCGGCCCAACACCAAATGGATTGTGGAAATGGTCACCAACGTGACATTTTTCGTGACCAAAATGAGAGATCATCCTATCGGTGCTCCTGTACTACTACCCCCTTGGCTGCGCAATCGAAAAGGACTGTATGCATTAACACAAGGCGCACATGGACCCTACAAAGACCAGAAATGTCTGTTCCGGTGTTTAGCCATTCATTTGAACGAATGTCATCCCCAGGCTTGTGATAGTAGGGCCAATATCTATTGGAGACAATATTTAGAGGAACGACACCTGGACGCGCGGCAGTTCCGGGGAGTCCCTTTTAAGAATTTGGATGTCGTGGAGTCCCTGCTCAACGTCAATATCTTTGTGTACCGTTTACTACGGGAAGAGAAGGAGGATGAGGAGGCGGATCATGACACATTTGTGGCTGAATTGGTGCATCGGTCTTCAGAACGGTATGCTTCCACCATGAAAGTCAACATCTTCGACGACGGTGGGGTGAATCATTTTTTCCTGATCTATGATATGAGTCTGTACGCGCAATCCTACAGTTGTGCCCAATGCCATCGGGTGTTTCACCACTCACTTCGTGATTTACATCGACACGAGAAGATTTGTGACCACACTGTCAAACGGAAATTTCCTGGTGGTGTGTACCATAACACGCCCACCATCTTCGAGGAACGGGCGGATGAAGGTCTCATCATACCAGAAGAGCATCGTTATTTTCCTTACCGGGCATGTTACGATTTCGAGGCGATTTTGGAACCGATGGACGCAGCCTCGGCGAAAACACAGTGGACACAGCGCCATATTCCCCTGAGTGTCAGTATTTCCAGCAACGTACCTGGCTATGACGCTGCACCTGTCTGTTTCGTGTCCACCGGCGACGCCCATGACTTGATTACCCGCATGATGGAGTACTTAGAGGAAGTCAGTGCGGCCAGTACAGAACTATTGGTGTCCAAGTTCCAGGACGTACTGGACCAACTCGACGACCGGATACCTACACTGGGTGTAGCGTTCAGCGACGATGAAGAGTCAGAGATGGAGCATAGTGGGCAAATATTTGACAGAGAGGAAATGGAGCATAGTGGGCAAATATTTGACAGAGAGGAAATGGAGCACAGTGGGAAAATATTTGACAGACAGGAAATGGAACACAGTGGGCAGGACATTCAACTGCAGGATGTTCCTTTACCTAAACCGTATGCGGAGAAATTGAAAATCCGCTTCCTGCAATACTTAGGCCAGTTACCGGTGCTGGGATTCAACTCGGGGCGATACGATCTCAACATGGTGAAGGAATTTCTCTACCCTTACTTGGCCCAGTCCGATACCATCAAGTCCGTCATCAAAAAGATCAACAACCACATGGCCCTCAGCACCACATCACTCCATTTCCTGGATGTACGGAACTACTTAGCACCTAATTATAGCTACGATCAGTGGGTGAAGGCCTATGACTGTGCACAAACCAAAGGGAAGTTCCCTTACACCTATATATCGACGCTCGACCGCTTGGAGGAAACACAGTTGCCACCCCGGGACGCGTTCTATGACGATCTCAAGCAAGTGGAATGTTCGAAAGACACGTACCAGGAACTACAGCAGGTATGGAATGACCAACACATGCACACCTTGCGAGATTTCCTGGTGTGGTATAACAACTTAGATGTGGTCCCTTTCCTCGAAGCGGCCGAGAAAATGGTTCAACTCTTTCGTCGCGAGATGCACGTGGACATCTTCAAGGAGTGTTTGAGTTTACCGGGTCTCGCGCTTCGCCATCTCTTCCAAGAGTGTCCCACCTACTTCTCACTGATACAACAAAAAGATGAGGACATGTATGATTGTTTAAACCAGAACATCGTCGGCGAACCTAGCCTTATTTTTCACCGCTACCATGAGAAGGATGTCACGACTCTTCCCGGTGGGAAACCTTGTGCCAAAATCATTGGATTCGACGCCAATGCCCTGTACCTGTGGTCTCTCGCCCAACCCATGCCCAGCGGGCATTATACGCGCTGGTGGGCAGACGGTCAACATTTCACACCTCAACGTACGCCGTACAAACATCTCGCCGACCAGTGGTTGGATTGGGAAGCCGATCGACGGGGAATTTATATACGCCATCAGACCAACGCCACAGAGAAGCGCATAGGAGATCGTCGACTCCCCGTCGATGGGTTTGCCCTGGTACAAGGAACACCGACCGTATTTCAATTTTATGGGTGTTACTGGCACGGCCACCAATGTCCTTTCAGCGCTGGACGCTTCAACGAACGACGTGGGAAATCGGCAGAAGAATTACGAGCAGAAGTGGTGGAGAATGGAGATTATGTCAAAGAGTTGGGCTACCATCTGATCGAACTGTGGGAGTGTGAATTTCACACCATGTGCCAGGCCCTCCCACACTTACGCGACTTCCTTAAAGCGCGCGAGTACCCGTTGAGTCGCCGACCACTCTTGACCCTGCCACAGCTTTTCCACGCCGTTCGTTCCGGGACCCTGTATGGATTTGTCGAATGCGACCTGCATGTTCCCGACCATCTCAAGCCCCTCTTCGCCCAGTGCCCGCCTATCTTCAAGAACACGCTGGTGGGTCGGGATGACATTGGAGAGACCATGGGCGCCTATGCTGAGGAACATGACGTATTGAAACAACCTCGTCGAATGTTGATTGGGAGTATGTGGGCAGAGAAAATCTTGCTGGGTAACCCTCTGCTACAGTGGTACATGAGCCATGGCCTCGAAGTGACGCGCGTGTACCAAATCCTTCAGTATATACCCAACGCCTGTTTCGCGCGGAATGCCGACATCGTCACGTCGGCCCGTCGTCAAGGTGATCAAGATCCTAGTCAGGCCATCATCGGTGAATCTTGGAAATTGACGGGCAATGGTTACTATGGAAAAACGGTCACCAACCAAGACAAGCACGTCAACGTCAATATCTGTACTACACCACAAGCCCGCAAAAAGATCAACTCGCCTCTGTTTCGGTCCGTCGACGTCATCGATGATGATACCTATGAAATCTCTTCAGCCAAAAGGGTCATTCGTTACAACCTGCCCCTCCAAATTGGATGTATGGTATACCAGGTGGCCAAGCTGAGAATGCTCCAGTTCCTCTATGATTTCATGGGTGTGTATTTCGACCCATCCGATTGGCAACTCATGGAAATGGACACGGACTCTGCCTACATGGCCGTCTCTAATGCGGATTGGGAGTCCCTGGTGAAACCTGAGTTACGCGCACAGTATGAGGTGGAACGGGACCAGTGGCTACCTCGACGTGACCATTACCAGTACGACAAGCGGACGCCGGGCCTGTTTAAGCTGGAGTGGAGCGGAGATGCCATGATCGCCCTGTCGTCCAAGACCTACTTCTGTTACGGTGGAGATGGAAACAATAAGTTCAGTTGCAAAGGAGTGAACCGGCGTGACCCCAACATCGACAAAGCCTTATACCTGAACGTGCTCCAAAGCCAGACCAGTGCGAGTGGCACTAACCGAGGATTCCGGGTCGTCGACCACCAGATGCGAACCTACATCCAGAAACGAGATGCCTTCACATTTTTCTACCCGAAACGGAAAGTTCTTCCCGATGGCATCAGTACCACTTACCTGGACTTGTGAACATATATTATACCCGGGCTTTTCTAATGGACATACATATTTGGACTCTAAATTACTCTCTATATATACATTACACCATGAACTTGTTTGTCATTCTTTTGAATAAGTACTCGATATACGTCAGTTCGATGACTCGGTCTAACTGTTATATACTCCACTGTGATTTCTCTCTCTCTCTCTCTATACATACGTTCACCTTAATTCTTGTTTGCAACGTTCTTATATACTTGTACATACATTCTTGTTCACTTGTTCACCTTAATAAATATTCGAACTTCATTTGGGTTTTCATGAAGTTTTTTATTGAACACCACCACCACCACCGAATCATTCGTACTAACCATGCTCCGAGCAGGTTATATCATGGTCTTAACACCTATGTTGGGTTTCTGGGTATTGATGGGTCACATCCCGAGCACTGAAAGAGACGTCCTTAGACGTCCGGATGTTCAACCTCCGGCACTTTTCCACCGGCCTGGCCCCACCCAGCACGCAGCGCGCGCGCGCGCGTTCTCCGGAAGTGCGCGTCATCACCGGCAGCGCGCGCGTGCGGGTCAAAAGGTCAAAGGTCACCTCCAGGTCAAACGGTCTCCCTTTCGGCAAGGTTCGGAGAATACAAAGAACTTATAGTCATCAACTTAATCTGTACGTGTTGGACGAGTCTCTTCACTCACCGTATACACGTACCTCAATGAAATGCTCGCTCCAAACCTAGACCAAATACACGTACTTGGTCTGTGGGCTGATTTTATTGGCTCTCTATTTTACTATAGTGCGCTTGCATTCTAACCTTGATGGGCTACATTTTGGCCCCATCCTACACCACTGATTTCAGTTTGACTGAATCTCCACATTGGGCATTATGAATAAAACACACAAGACAGGGGTTTTTTTTGGTGAGATCTCATTTTGTTTTTTATTCAGTGAACAACAACAACGTGAAAACAACCACGTGAAAACTCAAGCCCAGAACAAGGGGCTTGTAATTAATTGAAGCCCAGAACAGGGGGCTTGTACATTGAAAGAACTGAAGCCCAGAACAGCGGGCGTGTGTACATTGAAAGAATTCAAGCCCAGAACGGGACTTGTACATTGAAATGATGGGCGGCCCAGTCATAGACGAGTACATCGCGGTCCTCGGCCTTGGGGTACTCGTCAAACATCTGTACGATAGTAGATAAGGGTCTTCCCGGCATCGATGGTACAGGTAAAACAAGCAATATTGTCCGCACACGCCACTGGTCAGGCTTTGCAACGTTTGACTGTTCCAACACCACGTCTCTGTGCCTTGATCCATGAAGTCTGTTAAATCGGGCTGGAGGGGTGGCAGGCCGTACGGGTCAAAGTATTCGCCCTGCTGTTCTGTCAAGTACACGGCCACCCAATGTTCACCGGGTCGATCCATCGGGTCCGTGTTGAGAACGTAAGCAGCAGGATACATACGGTCTAATGGGAACACATCTCGGGCGAACACCCCTTGAAAGACCCTACGTGTCCCTGGGTCATTCCCCAGCACGGTGGTTATCTGGTCTGTATCCATGTTAGGTGGAGAAGTCACACAGCACGTTGCGCGCCTTGTCCACTTGAATGATGTTGTCAAACTCGGCGTAGCAGATCACATTGACGGTGGTCGCCAGGGCTCGTGCAAAGTGGATTTCCAACCGTAAATTGCCTTGCTTGGCCAGGGCCAGCTGATGGTCGTTCTCTAAGGTGGGGGTCAGATCGAAACAGAACAACGTGTATCCGTTCGCGTAGTGCTCCCGACTGATGAAATTCCCTTCGTCCTGGTTGATTTGACCGGTGGCTGTAAACAGGCTCTGATAGGCTCGAATGAAATTCCTGCGCCCAAAGTTCGGTGTTAAGGCCGTGGCTGGCACCTGTTGTCCATCCACATGCAGGGCCACAAAATTGATGCCGAAATGTTGAAAGTCAAACGGATTCTCTGGGTAGGCTCCGCTGAAACTGGTATTTTCCACACAGGCCAGGATCAATCGCTTGGGTAGTTCCCCCAGGAACAGGTTTTCTTTGTTGGCGCCCATATTTCCAGCAGGCACAGAGAACACTTTGGTTTGTACACGTCGGATAGGGTACTGGGCTGGTTTTGTTTCCAAGGCTTTCATGTGTCCCAATTGAACGGCTGGATTCGGTTTCACTTTTCGGACATACAGCACTGCCTCTTGGATGACAATCTTATAGTCCGCTGCATGCCCGTCTACGTTAGTGGCCATCAAGGCGAAGGTCGGAGGCGCCCGTATCAGTCGGATTTTGATGGGGATCTTGTTCAAGAGGTACCGGTCTTGCATGAACATGTCTGAGTGCAGCCGATCCATCATATCCACCGAGGCACCGTTCGCAGTGAAAGCCTTCCGTTTGTTATATCCCCCATTGTCCACCGTGTCCATGTGCTCGGGTGTGTCCTGGTAGAATAAAGCAGCTGTCAGCTGAGACTTTTTAGCCTCTCGGCCATACGACAACAGTGTCTCGATGTAGGCTCGGTACGGGTACGTGTTGGTGGAGTCACTGATGAGTTTGTCGCTGAGAAAAATATCCACCTGTTGAAACATCGAGTGCAGCCAGAGATTCGTCGGGCCCACCGTTGCAGCTTGGCCGATTCTGGTGCCATCCCCACTGACCACCTTGGCTTTCACATACAAGTAGGTATGGGCTAAATCCACATAGGCCGTATCCGCATTACTGATGGTGAACTCGATGGGCCCGGTTTCGTTGATGCTGGAGAGCGGGAGATGCTCCACCCATAATCCTTGTTCGACACTGGTCTGTGTGGGCGGCACGGTCCACAAATCAAATTCACTGTTGGTGGAGGGGCAGGACTCGGCGTGGATCAAGGACATGTTTTAAGAAAAGATATCCTGGGTCTTCGATGTGCGTCGTCGCTGGGTCGGTCGTCGACTGGTGCGTGGTCTCGGTGGGGCAGCTCTTTTATTCCCTACGGTGCGTTGTGCTTTGGCCACCAAGACGCCTCCCGCTTCTTTGGCCCGCCGTTTCAAGGCTTCTTTGGGTGCCGTGCCCCCCAAGACATCACCGGCCACTTGCAGTCCACTGCGTACCGCTTGTTTACCCATTGCTTTCACCCCACGCGTCACCAAGGGCAGGAACGTTTTGACGATGCTCCCGAGTATGTTCCCGAGTCCATGTCCTCGTTGCATGCGTGAACCGCTAAAGACCGGAAAGCCACCCCCGCCCTGTTGGGCATAATAGTCCATATAGCTGCGTGCATTGCACTCGTAAGGTACTTTCATTATGCAAAGTGGGGAGCACGTGCTTGTCGAAAATGAAGTGTCAGCACCACTTTCCCGCGTTCGAATGCCACCGGTCGTCCCGTGTCATCTCTTATATCCACCGTGATCGTGTTGATGTCGGTTTGTCGTACGGCCAAGTAGAGCATGTGGGTGAAACTGTGGGTGACTTGACTTCCATACGTCTTTTTAATGGGGACTACCCGTAACAGAGGTGTGTTGATATCGCCCACGATGTGGTTGTCCACCACGTCCGAGTAGAGTCCGTACATACCCGACTTCATATCCATCGGCATCTCGCCATGGTGTTCGGTGGGACCAGCGAACGTCCTTAGATCGAAACCCAGCATTTGCTGTAGGATAGGACTCAGTACGACACTCGCCTTGGTGGAGACGATAAGCTCTGCCTTGTCGTTGTGTGCATTGTAATCGAAGTCCACGTGATTCTTGAAGGGATAGGATTTGATGGGTTTTGAAGTATTCGTGACCTCCCGTAGAGCCTTATAATGCAACAGTCTTGTCAGCCCACCCATGAACTCCTTGGGGTATCGTATTGGCCTTCGGGCAGGGTGAGTCGGGTGTTTTTGCCTTCGTAGGTCACCTCGTACCACACTTCATTGGCTCGCACGTTGTACCACGAGTAAGGGTATTGGATATCCACCAGTCCACATTCCCACCGGCCAGGTAAATGTAACGGTTGCGGTAATTGAGTCACATACTTGGCCGCATGTTTGCCATTTGACGAAATGAAACAGTTTGCCACGTCGACGTTCCGTTTTCAAAATCTGCTCCACCGTGTAGTAGTCTTGCTGTGTTTTTACGACAGGCTGTAATTCCGTCTGGTAAAACGTCCCTAGCAATGGTTCCCCCTGAAGATCTTCCAGTTCATAGACTCGCTGCTGTCGGGGTAGGCGCCGTTTAATCAGGAAGTGCTCATCGCTCCAGTTGGGCAAGTAACTTTTCTCGAACTTGCCCTTGACTTTACTGATCCGTACAGGGTCCCCGACCTTGAACACCGCCTTCGGTGCTCGTTGCGATGGCATGGGGTACAAGACACGCCGGACTTGGGCTTCATTGCGTTGGGTCACGGTAATGGGGGCTCTCTCTATACTTCGATGATAGGCTCGATTGTAACCTCTCACCAGTTTCGGGAGAACATCGATGTACCGCCTTGTATTCTTATAGGTGAAATATTTATACATGCGGCCTTTGAATGTCCTGTTGAACCTCTCCACCACGGAAGCCTTGGTCTCGTTGTACGTATGGAAGAAAAACACCTTCTGTTTCTTGAGAAAGGCTTGGAACGGTCTGTTGAGGAATTCCGTGCCTTCGTCGGTTTGCAAATACAAAGGTTTGCGCCCGGTCTTGAAGATGTCTTTGAACGCCGCTATGAGATTCGCCCCGGTTTTCGTCCGGATGGGTACCACCCACGCATACTTGGATAGGATATCGATGCACGTCAAGATATACCGATTCCCATCGTTGTGTTTGGCAAAGGCGCTCATATCGACCAAATCCGCTTGCCACTGGGCATCTATTCCTCCCACGATGACCCGGTTCCGTAGAAAATGGCGACGGACAGCTCGATGTAAGGTATAGGTGTCTTGTTTTCTTAACCAATCTCGGACTTGGGCACGTTGTATCCCTTGGGGTTTGGCCGCTCGATAGAGAGCCGACAATGCACTATAGGCCGCCGGACTGTCGGGACTGTAGTATAAGTTATCCAACACCTTCTCCCAGCGCTTCATGGTGACAAAATGATGATGGACCCGGAGAGTATGGTTTATTTATAACAAGTTTCTATCACCGTTGTGTTGGTTGACTCAGTTCAGCCGGGTAGTCTATAGCCTCGTCGTCTGGTTCATGACTAGACAGTTGCTCATTGGGTTCAGCCAGCGCGTACTCAATAGCACGAGCCCACCCCAACTGGTCTGATGACCGCTCGTCCGGTGTAAAGAGCTGGTCCACAATAGGCACCACTTTCTCCAAGGCTGTCCACAGATCAGGGTCTAGGGTGAAGCTTTGCGTAGGATCGTGGTAACGTCCCACACGGGCAAAGAAGGGTCCACGGTGTACGTAGTTGGCGTTCTCGAGGTGGATGAGGTTTCCGTCGAGCTCACCGCTCAACACCCGTTTAAATTTGGTCCAGCCATCACGGTGTAGGGTAACCGTAGTGGATGTGTACTCCGAACTCCACCCACAGGCATCCCGATCTTCCACGAGGGTGACTTTATCTTCATAGACGTGTAACCCCACCTGGGGTGTAAGGGGCAGGATGGCTCGCAGGACGGGTGACATGCTTGCCCCAATGACGATCGTTGAATGACACACACTCTGTCTGACCCTCGTATTTATAGTGTCAATACCACAGCGCCAGGATCAATAGGGCACAGACTAGTGTGAGGCCAACCAGCCGGCGCTGGTTCCGGCGTGAACGCTCGTGGTCCATAGCCCGAGCATCAAGGATGGCTGTCATAGTCCAGTAGTGGTGAGTGATGGCACGCCTCTCCATCGAGTGCACTCTGTGGAGGACCGCTTCTGTGAACTCGTTCAAGATCTGGCGTCGCCCCTCGTTGTCGTCGCCATCTGCATACATGGACCGGACCACTGCTCGGTAACCCGTGAATGAATTCACCGCGGTGGCATGCTGTAAAATTCGAGTCGCATAGGGTTGGATCTCCGCCATGGCTCTGCAACCGTAGAAATGAAGGTGTGGGATCCCGAGG
This sequence comes from Hanleya hanleyi, assembly GCA_036873755.1. Classification (NCBI taxonomy): domain Eukaryota; kingdom Metazoa; phylum Mollusca; class Polyplacophora; order Lepidopleurida; family Hanleyidae; genus Hanleya; species Hanleya hanleyi. The sequence continues at coordinate 16,872 of JAVTVY010028814.1, forward strand.
GACGTGTTTTATAGACCAGATGTAGCTCTACGGGTGTAGTCCGTGATACATGCCATCTTGGTCCCACTCCCACAGGCCGCCATTTTGTACACACAGGCCGCCATTTTGAACACACAGGCCGCCATTATGAACACACACGCCGCCATTTTGTACACACACGCCGCCATTTTGAACACACAGGCCGCCATTTTGTACACACAGGCCGCCATTTTGAACACACAGGCCGCCATTTTGACCACACAGGCCGCCATTTTGTACACAAACGCCGCCATTTTGGACACACAGGCCGCCATTTTGAACACACAGGCCGCCATTTTGACCACACAGGCCGCCATTTTGTACACAAACGCCGCCATTTTGGACACACAGGCCGCCATTTTGACCACACAGGCCGCCATTTTGTACACAAACGCCGCCATTTTGGACACACTCCCACAGCCGCCATTTTGTACACAAACGCCGCCATTTTGAACACACAGGCCGCCATTTTGACCACCACACAGGCCGCCATTTTGGACACACCCCACCATCTAGACATGCCTTGATCACGTGATCAAGTTCCTCCTCAATCCTCCACCGGGGGGGAACAAAAAAGTAGGTCAATGGGACTCGTAATCACGGCTATATACTACTGAGGCCACAACCAGATATGCTGGCCCCCAGCGGTTATAACTTTTGGTTTTATTTATAGTCCGAGCTGCATGTCCTCCGATTTTCTTGATGATGTTGTCATCTCCTGGTCTCCTGATTTAACACCATATCGTTGCATGAACGTTTCAGAAGATAATCCAAAACGGTCTCCCAATTTCAGCCATAATGCACCAAGGGGTCGTTGAGTTTTCAGTGCTTGTAACAATACACCTCAGAATAGTGTACGACGGGAATAGGAAACAGGTATAGCCTACACTTAGTGGGGGTGGGAGGGGGGTGATAACTAGCTTAGCGTAGAACCTTATTGTCGGCAGTCGAATTCAAAACCTAGGGTAGGGCCTAGCGAAGTTTAGGTTAGGATAGTGTAATTTAAATTTTACTTTAGTAGTTATAAGCCGAAAACTCAACAATGACCCTGCATTGGTAATACCAACACACTAACCACACCAAGTGAGGGATTGGTCCAACATTTTTGCCAATTTCGAGATTGCAACAACAACAAAATGACCAGACCGGCCGGACAGCGAAAAACATTGCTGTCAGTTCACAAGAAGCCGTTGACATTGAGTCAAGACTCAATCCTAGATACAATGCTCGACCCTGTGGAAAATATGTATCACCACAAAACTTTAGAAAATTTCTGATAAATTATCGTACACGCACAGCAAAATTTGACCGTAGGTTACAAAAACTCCGGCTAGGGGCCATTTGAACGTTGAAAAACTACGGACTCATAGATTTTCAATACGCAAACTTTCCTGGTGTTAGATCCGTTCTAAAATGGAGAATTTGCCTTAAGTTGGGGAAATTTTGGTTCGCTTCTATAGTCGAGATTTCAAAGTGAAACTTGCCAGTTACTTGTTAACACGATGTATTTTTGCAACATGTTTTCTAATATTTACCTGTTTGTTTCATGCGAGGAGATGAATTTGCCAACTTGTGAGGCTGTGCCCAACGACAATATCTATCAACTCATCATAGCAATACGCACCAATTTGCGATATATATCAGCTCACCTTTGGCATTCGCACTCGGACGGATTCAGGAGATGAGATGCGTGAGCCAATGAACTAGTGACCAAGAACAGCGATATCTATCAACTCACCTTTGGCATTCGCACATGCATGAGCCGATCGACTGAAGACCAACAAAAACGATGCTCATCAGCTAACCAGTGACAGTCTAACTTGGAAGGACTAGATGCAAGATATGAATTGTGCGGGTTGAACAACCATGCAGTAACCTTAACAAAGTGGGTGAGTGAGTGAGTGAATATGATTTAACGTCGCTTTCAACTATATTTCAGTCATATCACGACGATGGGTCCTATTTCTTTTCACACCCGGGAACCACACGGTTGGGGTCCTATTCCTTTTCACACCCGGGAACGCCACGGGTGCCTCAGCTAGTCGCCTCTGACGACAAGCTGTCTGAGGAGCTGAGGCCTATTCTTACCATGACCTGCGGTGTGCACACGACAGCCCAGGTCAACGTCCGGAAGCCCCACGGGGCTCTTAACAAATGGCATTATTTATTAACTGATCAATAACTGTTAAATTCGGAATCTGACTGGTTTTTGTACTCAATCCTAAAATGAAGAATTTGCCTTAAGTTTGGAAAATTTTGGCTTGCTTCTAAAGTAAACTTGGTAGTTATTTGTCAATACGATATATTTCTAATATTTACCTGTTTTTTTTGTATATTTTGGTTTTGTCTCATGCAGAATATAAATTGCCAACTTGTGAGGCTGGCACCAAGGATGATATCTATCAACTCTCCTTTGGCGTTCGCACTCGAACGGATACAAAAAATGACATGCATTAGCCGATCGACTAGTGACCAACAACAAGGACACTGGATCTCAATGGCGTTCAAATGAAATGACAATCCAAGTGTGAGATGAGACTATATTCCTGCAAAAGTCTTTGAAATCATTTGGACAGAAGCATACCCAGGGATAAGACGATATTGTCATCATGTCTCTCCAGCATCATGAACAACTTGGCCGAAAAACGAGCATTCAGGCTGGACAATAGATTTGTCGGCTTAGTACACATTACTATTCCATATTTACTTGAGTTTTGGTGATAGTAATGCCACGCGAAATGGGTCTGGAAGTATTTTTCTGGACCAATAGGCCCTACTGATTTGAGACATATTGTTCAGTAATGATGTGAATGAACGACTCAATGAAGATATGAACGAGCATTCAGGCTGGACAATAGATTTGTCGGCTTAGTACACATTACTATTCCATATTTACTTGAGTTTTGGTGATAGTAATGCCACGCGAAATGGGTATGGAAGTATTTTAACGGTTGTTACTCCATGTAAGGGAGCACGAGAATTCTCTGTGTTATTATATACAGTGGATTTTCGTGACTGGTGGCTCCAGGTCTCCCTGCGTGGGATCATACATTATATTGAAACATGTACATGTAACAGCTATGGTTGGAAATATTATCAGGTCCATTGTCCCTTGTAAGACGACAGTGTTAAAACGACACTTCATAAGATATGTATATTTTCTACAGCGACACACTAAAAACGACACTTTCATTGAGTTATATATTGTACGCATGGTTGAAAATATTACCAGGGGCATTGTCACTTGTACGACGACAGTGTTAAAACGACACTTCATAAGATATGTATATTTCCTACAGCGACACACTAAAAACGACACTTTCATTGAATTATATATTGTAAGCATGTTTGAAAATATTACCAGGGGCATTGTTACTTGTATGACGACAGTGTTAAAACGACACTTCATAAGATATGTATATTTTCTACAGCGACACTCTGAATACGACACTTTGATTAAATCATGTGACAGCAATGGTCTGTGTTATTATATACAGTTGATCAAACTTTCTACAGCGACACTGTAAAAACGACAGTTTCATTGAACCGTTAACAGTGAGGGTTGAAAATGTTATCGGTCTATTCTCAGTTCCAAGACGACAGTGTTAAAATGACACTTCATAAGATATGTATATTTTCTACAGCGACACTCTGAAAACGACACTTTGATTAAATCATGTGACAGCAATGCTCTGTGTTGTTATATACCTGTGTTGTTATATACCGATCTTCCTGATTGGTGAAGGTCTCCCTGTGTGAAATCATACATGTACATGTATGTGGGTTTTTCTAAAGACGAGACTTTTCATTGAAACATGTACATGTAACAGCTATGCTTGGAAATATTAATCGCACCATTCTCCCTATTAAGACGACAGTGTTAAAACGACACATATGGGTGAGCAGAACTATTCTCCTGCCAGAGCGACAGTCTGGGAAATGACATTTCATACGATATGTATATTTTCTACAGCGACACACTAAAAACGACACTTTCATTGAATTAGATATTGTAAGCATGGTTGAAAATATTACCAGGGCCATTGTTACTTGTATGACGACAGTGTTAAAACGACACTTCATAAGATATGTATATTTTCTACAGCGACATACTAAAAACGACACTTTCATTGAATTATATGTTGTAAGCATGGTTGAAAATATTACCAGGGGCATTGTCACTTGTATGACGACAGTGTTAAAACGACACTTCATAAGATATGTATATTTTCTACAGCGAGACACTGGAAACAACAGTTTGATTAAATCATGTGACAGCAATGCTCTGTGTTATATACTGATCTTCCTGACTGGTGGAGGTCTCCCTGTGTGAATGATACATGTACTTGTGAATTTTTCTAAAGATGACACTTTTCATTGAAACATGTACATGGAACAGCTATGATTGGAAATATTATGTGGACCATTGTCCCTTGTAAAACGACAGTGTTAAAACGGCACTGTCTGGGAGCAGGACTATTGTCCTGCCAGAGCGACAGTCTGGGAAACGACACTTCATAAGATATATATATTTTCTACAGCGACACTATGAAAACAACACTTTCATTGAATTAAATATTGTAAGTATGGTTGAAAATATTACCAGGTCTATTCTCACTTCCAAGACGACAGTGTTAAAACGACATATATGAGGGAGCAGGAATATTCTCCTGCCAGAGCGACAGTCTGGGAAACGACACTTCATAAGATATGTATATTTTCTACAGCGACACACTAAAAACGACACTTTCATTGAATTATATACTGTAAGCATGGTTGAAAATATTACCAGGGGCATTGTCACTTGTATGACGACAGTGTTAAAACGACACTTCATAAGATATGTATATTTTCTACAGCGACACACTAAAACGACACTTTCATTGAATTATATATTGTAAGCATGGTTGAAAATATTACCAGGGGCATTTGTCACTTGTATGACGACAGTGTTAAAACGACACTTCATAAGATATGTATATTTTCTACAGCGACACTCTGAAAACGACACTTTGATTAAATCATGTGACAGCAATGGTCTGTGTTATTATATACAGTTGATCAAACTTTCTACAGCGACACTGTAAAAACGACAGTTTCATTGAACTGTTAAAAGTGAGGGTTGGGAATGTTATCAGGTCTATTCTCACTTCCAAGACGACAGTGTTAAAAACGACACTTCATAAGATATGTATATTTTCTACAGCGACACTCTGAAAACGACAGTTTGATTAAATCATGTGACAGCAATGTTTAGTGTTGTTATATACCGATCTTCCTGATTGGTGGAGGTCTCCCTGTGGGAAATCATGCATGTACTTGTATATGAATTTTTCTAAAGAAGACACTTTTCATTGAAACATGTACATGTAACAGCTATTGTTGAAAATATTATGCGGACCATTTTTCCTTGTAAGACGACAGTGTTAAAACGACACATGTGGGGGAGCAAGACTATTCTCCTGCCAGGGCGTCAGTCTGTCAAACTATTTGCCCTCCCTAACCCTGCTTTGACACTCGACTTCACGTACATTCCTCCCTAACACCACTTTGACACTCCACTTCAAGTACATTTGTCCCCAACTCCGCTTTGACACTCGAATTCACATACATACCTCCCTAACCCCGACTAGACAAACTACAGACTTTGGTGGAGAAATATATTTTTTATAGCTGAAACGAACCTGAACTTGATAGTATGAAAGTTACCTAACCCGAAGTCCTAAACCCGCTTTGACACTCGACTTCACGTACATCTGTCCCTAACACCGCTTTGACATTCAACTTCCCATACATTCATCCCTAACACGACTTTGACAGTCAACTTCATATACATTCCTCCCTAACACCGCTTTGACACTCGAATTCACATACATTCCTCCCTAACCCCGATTTGACAAACTACAGAGTTCGGTGGAGAAATAAGTTTTTTATAGCTGAAACGAACCTGAACTTGATAGTATGAAAGTTACCTAACCCTAAGTCCTAAACCCGCTTTGACACTCGACTTCATGTACAGTCCTCCCTAACACCACTTTGACACTCGGCTATTCGTACATTCCTCCCTAACACCACTTTGACACTCGTCTTCACATACAAGCCTCCCTAACCCTGCTTTGACACTCGACTTCACGTACATTCCTCCCTAACACCACTTTGACACTCAACTTCAAGTACATTTGTCCCTAACTCCGCTTTGACACTCGAATTCACATACATTCCTCCCTAACCCCGACTAGAGAAACTACACTTTGGTGGAGAAATAATTTTTTTTATAGCTGAAACGAACCTGAACTTGATAGTATGAAAGTTACCTAACCCTAAGTCCTAAACCCGCTTTGACACTCGACTTCAGGTACAATCCTCCCTAACACCGCTTTGACACTCGGCTACACGTACATTCCTCCCTAACACCGCTTTGACACTCGTCTTCACATACAAGCCTCCCTAACCCTGCTTTGGCACTCGACTTCACGTACATTCCTCCCTAACACTGCTTTGACACTCGACTTCACATACATCTGTCCCTAACACTGCTTTCACACTCAACTTCCCATACATTCATCCCTAACACGACTTTGACAGTCAACTTCATATACATTCCTCCCTAACACCGCTTCGACACTCGAATTCACATACATTCCTCCCTAACCCCGATTTGACAAACTACAGAGTTCGGTGGAGAAATAAGTTTTTTATAGCTGAAACGAACCTGAACTTGATAGTATGAAAGTTACCTAACCCTAAGTCCTAAACCCGCTTTGACACTCGACTTCACGTACAGTCCTCCCTAACACCGCTTTGACATTCGGCTACACGTACATTCCAATCCTAACACCGCTTTGACACTCGTCTTCACATACAAGCCTCTCTAACCCTGCTTTGACACTCGACTTCACGAACATTCCTCCCTAACACCGCTTTGACACTCAACTTCAGATACATTTGTCCCTAACACCGCTTTGACACTCAAATTCATGTATATTCCTCCCTAACCCCGATTTGACAAACTACAGACTTTGGTGGAGATATAATTTTTTTCATAGCTGAAACGAACCTGAACTTGATAGTTATGAAAGTTACCTAACCCTAAGTCCTAAACCCGCTTTGACACTCGACTTCAGGTACAGTCCTCCCTAACACCGCTTTGACTCTAGGCTACACGTACATTCCTCCCTAACACTGCTTTGACACTCGTCTTCACGTACATTCCTCCCTAACACCGCTTTGACACTCGACTTCACGTACATTTGTCCCTAACACCGCTTTCACACTCAACTTCCCATACATTCATCCCTAACACGACTTTGACAGTCAACTTCATATACATTCCTCCCTAACACCGCTTTGACACTCGGCCACATGTACATTCCTCCCTAACACCGCTTTGACACTCGTCTTCACATACAACCCTCCCTAACCCTGCTTTGATACTCGACTTCACGTACATTCCTCCATAACACCGCTTTGACACTCAACTTCACGTACATTTGTCCCTAACACCGCTTTGACACTCGAATTCATGTATATTCCTCCCTAACCCCGATTTGACAAACTACAGACTTTGGTGGAGAAATAATTTTTTTCATAGCTGAAACAAACCTGAACTTGATAGTTATGAAAGTTACCTAACCCTAAGTCCTTAACCCGCTTTGACACTCGACTTCACGTACAGTCCTCCCTAACACCGCTTTGACACTCGGCTACACGTACATTCCTCCCTAACACCGATTTGACATTCGTCTTCACATACAACCCTCCCTAACCCTGCTTTGACACTCGACTTCACGTACATTCCTCCCTAACACCACTTTGACACTCAACTTCACGTACATTCCTTCCTAACTCCGCTTTGACTCTTGACTTCACGTACCTTTCTCAACATGATAGTTACGAAACGTACCTAACCCGAAGTGTCATCCTGATTCCTCCCTAACCCCACTTTGACAGCGGACTTCACATACATTCCTCTCTAACACTGCTTTGACACTCGACTTATTTCATTTTGATAGCTGAAATGAACCTGACCCTAACCCCTATCCTGATTCCTCCCTAACACCGCTTTGACACTCCGCTTCATGTACATTCCTCCCTAACACTGCTTTGACACTCGACTTGATGTACATTGACTTGATGTACATTGCTCCCTAACACCAGTTTGACTCCTGACTTCACGTACCTTCTTCCCTAACAGCGCTTTCACACTTTTCACATACATTTTTCCCCAACACCGCTTTGACACTTCAGTTGAAGTACATTCCCTTCTAACACCGCTTTCACAGTCAATTTGACGTACCTTCTTGACTAACACCACTCTGACACTTTACATGTACATTCCTCCTTAACACTGCTTTAACTGTCAACTTGATGTACATTCCTCCATACACTGGCTTTGACACTGAAGTTGAAGCACATCATTCTCCCAGTATGTTTCAACATTTCATCTGAGGTACACTTTGGTGGAGAAATTATTTGATTTCGATTGCTGAAATGACCATGAATGTAAAAGTTACTAATGATACATAACCCTAAGTCCTATCCCAATTTGACACTAGACTTCACGTTCACTGCTCTCCAACACTGCTTTGACAGTTGACTTCACATACATTTCTGCCCGACACCGCTTTGACACACGACTTGAGGAACATGTGTAATGTTCCTGTTTGTTGGATTTCTACGTATAGTTAAGTTGATGTGATACATGTAAGCCATTCAGGTTCTGTAAGTTAGTAATAAGTTGAAACTTCATTTACAGTTGAAAAGTGCAAAGCTGAAATTGTGTACATATGTTTTATTGCTTCTTTTCAGAAGACATTGGTGATGGTGGTGTGCAATACCTCTGTTTTTACCGGTCCATAATTTTGAAAGGGTTGGCAGAAATATGGCATATTGAAGTTCACATGTGCAAACACAACGTGAATAGACACATCATCACATACAAGTTGATAGGCAGACAAGATGGCTAAATTGAAGATTTTTGTCCTCCTCCTTTTGACTGCATCCTTGATTAAAAATTTTACATCTGTGGAGGATCTTGGAAAAGAAATATGGGATTATATTTCTGAAAGAATAAATGCAGACGGCATGAAAGTGCCATGCATAATTTTGACTGGCAGCAATGTTTGGAGAGGTGAAATGCAGCCCAGAGTTTGGCAATATTTGACACCTCGATTATTGCTCTGGGATCCTTTGACTCAGTATTCTTGGATACAGGAGAAGATATACTGCCCACATGATGGAAGCGAACTCCATATTATAACCCTTTTTGATGTTGAAGTACAGGTACATTACTGCCTTAACGTTACTTTATTAATGGAATAGACCTGCATGCAGGTTTGAAAGCATACAAAAATGTTTAGTGTTTTGAAATAAAAAAAATATGGCAGTGGAGTATTCCATGAAGTAAGAGGGTTGCAGCCAGCAATGAGCACTGCCTCAGGGGATATTGTATGGGTGCTCCAATGTTAAAATGTAAGAATAGAGTTTTTGGTTTAGCTGAAATGCACATGGACATGTTTACATACAAAGTTTCCTGAAGTTGTCAGTGGATGATTATGAAAGCCGCTACACATGTTTTTTTTTTATCACTGGAGGATGAACGTGTGTTATTTGTGAGATTAAATATTAATACTGGAATAAAACTGCTTTGACAGTCCATTTGACAGTATGTTATTTCATTTAGTGTAAATGTGGGTGGAATGTACATGTATCGTCATCTGGGATATAAATTAAGCCTGACAAAATATTTGAGAGTATAGCTGCTATATTCCATTTAATGTGAGTGCCCATACACTGTGCCATCATGGAAAGCATAGAGAAATAATGTCGTTTATAGACTGTCGCTTTATGAAACATACATATCTGATGAAGTGTCGCTTTAAAAAATATACATCGCTTTCAAAGTGTCGTTTTTAGACTGTCGTCATCTTACAAGTAAGAATGGCCCTGACCATATTTCTAAGCATGGCTGTATGATTCAGTGAAAGTGTCGTTATACAGTGTCGTTGTGGGAGGAGAATAGTCCTGGTACCTCACATGTGTCGTTTTAACACTGTCGTCTTATGGAGCATCCATACACTGTGCCATCATGGAAAGCATAGAGAAATAATGTCATTTATAGACTGCCGCTTTATGAAACATACATATCTGATAAAGTGTCGCTTTTAGACTGTCGCTTTAAAAAATATACATCGCTTTCAAAGTGTCATTTTTAGACTGTCGTCATCTTACAAGTAAGAATGGCCCTGACCATATTTCTAAGCATGGCTGTTCTTAGATGATTCAGTGAAAGTGTCGTTTTACAGTGTCGTTCTAGAAAATCGTTGTGGAAGGAGGATAGTCCTGGTACCTCACATGTGTCGTTTTAACACTGTCGTCTTATGGAAGGGGGTAATGCCCCTGTCGAGAGAAACTACATAATATACATATCTTTCAAACTGTCATCTTTCAAGGTGAGTGTCCACACACTGTGCCATCATGGAAAGTATACAGAAATAATATCATTTTTAGACTGTTGCTTTATGAAATATAAATATCTGATGAAGTGTCGTTTATAGACTGTCGCTTTATGAAATAAACATATCTGATGAAGTGTCGCTTTTAGACTGTCGCTTTAAAAATATACATCGCCTTCAAAGTGTCGTTTTTAGACTATGGTTCTTCTCTTACAAGTAAGAATGGCCCTGACAATATTTCTAAGCCTGGCTAGATGATTCAGTGAATGTGTCGTTTTACAGTGTCGTTATAGAAAATCGTCCTGGGAGGAGAATAGTCCTGGTACATGTACCTTACATGTGTCGTTTTAACACTGTCGTCTTATGGAAGGGGGTAATGCCCCTATCGAGACAAACTACATAATATACATATCTTTCAAAGTGTCGTTTTTACACTGTCGCCTTACAAAGAGGGGTAATTAATAGCCCAATCTCGTGCTTCCTTACATGGAGTATGGACCATTTTTCTGGACCAATAGGCCCTACTGATTTGAGACATATTGTTCGGTAATTATGTGAATGAACGACTCAATGAAGATATGACCATTGCTGTCTTCCCAAAGTTACGATATATCATACACCAAGAACAGATAGTTCTGGTGGTAGGGCTAATAGACTAGGTATTGCGATTAAAATAATCCAATATAGAATGACGTATACTATTAGACCAGAAGAGGCGAGAGATGTATATTCAGCAGATCTTAGTAAATACCTCTTTTCATATTCTGTTCTGAAACTCATTATATAGCGGAGCTTGAATGAAGCTCTTCATTTTCTGAACAGTCGGTATAACTGCTTCCGGATGGATAGGATAAATACGATTCGGAGTCAAACGGCCCCTATATCCACGGGTTGTGAACCCTAGTATTAAAGATCTTTTCTGTTCACTGATATATCGCATGCTTTTAATCGTGACTAGAGTGACATAGATGGCCAAGCATTGACGGTTCAAATTAACGAACTTTCAGCAGTAAATATATGCGAGAAAGTGTTTTCGTCTTTTTTTTTTTTGCTTAAAACCCTTACAATGTTCAGATCAGCATTTGGGTCACAATAAATTGAAGCTGAGAGGCCACAACCAGATATGCTGGCCCCCAGCGGTTATAACTTTTGGTTTTATTTATGGTCCGAGCTGCATGTCCTCCGATTTTCTTGATGATGTTGTCATCTCCTGGTCTCCTGATTTAACACCATATCGTTGCATGAACGTTTCAGAAGATAATCCAAAACGGTCTCCCAATTTCAGCCATAATGCACCAAGGGGTCGTTGAGTTTTCAGTGCTTGTAACAATACACCTCAGAATAGTGTACGACGGGAATAGGAAACAGGTATAGCCTACACTTAGTGGGGGTGGGAGGGGGGTGATAACTAGCTTAGCGTAGAACCTTATTGTCGGCAGTCGAATTCAAAACCTAGGGTAGGGCCTAGCGAAGTTTAGGTTAGGATAGTGTAATTTAAATTTTACTTTAGTAGTTATAAGCCGAAAACTCAACAATGACCCTGCATTGGTAATACCAACACACTAACCACACCAAGTGAGGGATTGGTCCAACATTTTTGCCAATTTCGAGATTGCAACAACAACAAAATGACCAGACCGGCCGGACAGCGAAAAACATTGCTGTCAGTTCACAAGAAGCCGTTGACATTGAGTCAAGACTCAATCCTAGATACAATGCTCGACCCTGTGGAAAATATGTATCACCACAAAACTTTAGAAAATTTCTGATAAATTATCGTACACGCACAGCAAAATTTGACCGTAGGTTACAAAAACTCCGGCTAGGGGCCATTTGAACGTTGAAAAACTACGGACTCATAGATTTTCAATACCTAATCTTTCCTGGTTTTAGAAATTCGTTCTAAAATGAAGAACACGATGTATTTTTGTAACATGTTTTCTAATATTTACCTGTTTGTTTTCATATGTTGGTTCGGTTTCATGCGGGGAGATGAATTTGCCAACTTGTGAGGCTGTGACCAACGACAATATCTATGAACTCATTATAGCAATACGCGCCAATTTGCGATATCTATCAGCCCACCTTTGGCATTCGCACTCGAACGGATACACGAGATGAGATGCGTGAACCAATGCACTAGTGATCAACAACAGCGATATCTATCAACTCACCTTTGGCATTCGCACTCGAACCCCTCGGATACGGAAGATGACATGCATGAGCCGATCGACTGAAGACCAAGAAAAACGATGCCCATCAGCTAACCAGTGACAGTCTAACTTGGAAGGGCTAGATGCAAGATGTGAATTGTGCGGGTTGAACAACCATGCAGTAACCTTAACAAAGTGGGCGAGTGAGTGAATATGATTTAACGTCGCTTTCTTTGCTGGTCCGATTCGAAAATCCAATATGGCCACCAGGCAGCCATCTTGGATTTCCCCATGAAACTTTGTTATCGCGATTTCTCAGGAAGTACTGCATGGATCATTCTGAAATTTGGTACACAGGTTCCCCTTGGGGTCTGGTTGTGCAAGATACCTTTTTCGGTCCGATTCGAAAATCCAATATGGCCACCAGGTGGCCATCTTAGATTTCCCATGAAACTTTGATCGTGATTATCTTTTTCAGGAAGTACCTTCATGGTATCTTGTTTCTCAAACTACTGCATGGATCTTTCTCAAATTTGGTACAGAGGTTCCCCTCCGTATCTAGTTATACAGGATATCTTTTCTGGTCCATTCGAAAACCGAATATGGCCACCAGGCGACCATTTGGATTTCCCCATGAAACTTTGTTATCGCGATTTCTCAGGAACTACTGCAAGGATCTTTGTCAAATTTGATATGCAGGTTTACCTTGGGGTCTAATTGTGCAAGATACCTTTTTTCGGACTGATTGAAAAATCCAATATGGCCGCCAGGGGGCCATCTTGAATTTCCCCTTGAAACATTATCGTGAATTCTCATGAACTAATTCATGAATCTTTCTGAAAATTGGTACACAGGTCCCACATGGGGCCTAGTTTTGCAAGATACCGGATTTGGCCTGATTCGAAAATTCAAGTTACGCTTCAAATTAATAAGGTATTCCCGAGTTGTGCCGTTGCATCACAAGAGTCGGAGGATCAAACGGTGGGGGCACATTCCATATACTGAGTATAGAGAATATCCATACCTTCACGTTCCATATCAAGAAGTTCAAATGATTCCGAATTAAAATGTGCTTCTTCAAATTATAAATCAGTTTACTTTAGTCCATGCCGTCGCAAGTGAACTGCGCCACCGTTTCATCTACCGACGGGTCGGCTACACAAAGGGATGTCACTCTTGTGACGCATCATCACGACTCGACAACTGTAGACTACTGCGTAGTCCAACGAAGATAATCAGGATTCAGACACTTTCAAAGTTTCAACATTACTGCACGGGCCGGATCCCTTCAGTATTAAGTTGTGTACCATCTTACTATTTTCGAGCATGGTATCTTAAAAGTGATATCACAAACTAGCCCAGTAAACAGAACAGAATTAGCATTCGTTCCTAATTATAAAATCTTAGGTAGTATGTTTCATAGCTCATGCCAAACTGTCAAAGAGATTTGTGTTTGCTTCCAGTACCCAATGATGACATATCCAAAAAAAAAAAAAAAATGAAGACGAAGGATCCTGCGGACATTCACTTTCAGACTAACTTTGCTCTCACTTGTACTATAGCAACCGACATCAAGTACAGTTTCGAAAAATCTTGAAACTTCTAAAACTAAAAAAGATAATATCTTGGTGTTTTCCATTGTCCTTTTTCCGATCTTTTTCATTCACATTCGAAAACAAAATTACAAATCAATGGTTTGTTCTCAGTAACAATGGACAAAAAGATCCTCTTGTCATTAGCTTACAATTATCGCACAATGGTGGGCGCCAAGATCCTTCAGGATCTCTCGTCATATTCGGTTCTGAACCCCATTATATAGCGGAGCTTGGATGAAGCTCTTCATTTTCTGAACAGTCGGCATAACTGCTTCCGGATGGATAGGAAAAATACGATACGGAGTCATGTGGAACAACGTTAAAACGGCCCCTATCCACGGGTTGTGAAACCTAGCATTAGAGATCTTTTCTGTTCACTGATATATCGCATGCTTTTAATCGTGACTAGAGTGACATAGATGGCCAAGCATTCACGGTTCAAATTAACGAACTTTCAGCAGTAAATATATGCGGGAAAGTCTTTTCGTCTTTTTTTTTTGTTACGAAAGACCCTTTCAATGTTCAGATCAGCATTTGGGTGACAATAAATTGAAACTGAGAGGTCACAACCAGATATGCTCGCCCCCAGCGATTATAATTTTTGGTTTTATAGTCCGAGCTGCATGTCCCCCGATTTCTTGATGTTGTTGTCATCTCCTGATCTCCTGATTTGACACCAGCACTGAATCCTGTTTGAGGAAATAGATTAGTTCATTTTAGGACAGCTGGCCTCTTTCATTCGGTCAAGCTGGAGACATATTCAGTACGTTCATACTGGACAGGAAGCTACGCTTCCTAAACTGTCCGCAACATTTAATAAAATAGCATCCATATCTCACAAACTGTAACCTCAATATATGTGAAGAAAATCAAGGGCGCCATCCCAGCCACAGCTGTGGTAGATCCGAGTACAGCTGTATTAGTCTGACATGCAGCCCCTACAAGATATTTTATAATACTGATTTCTGTTGAATGTAGGGTCTGCCAGTTTAACCGGCAAAATCTTATAGCTGCCGGACCAAAATGTCCGGCAGTCAGTAAACGATACTTTATATACGCCATTTTCTCCTCCCAAAATAATGAAACCCACATTTTAAGTTAAATCACAGGCTTGGAATCCGTCACTCTGAACATTGTGTGGGCAGTTTAGTTAAGCATTCTCAGAACAACACAGCTTTCCTGAAACGAGCTTTCTGGAGCTAGACTGGGTTCAGGAAAGCTGTGTTGTTGTGAGAATGGCACACCTCACATTCAATAGAACTCAGTATTATATAAAATCTTTTAGGGGCTGCATGTCGGATTAAAGCTATATCAGTTTGCGGGTGGCGAATTTTGACGACAAACCAAAAAGCTTGACACACACATAGCCACTTGTCAGTCAACAGACAGAGTAGTTGACAATACTAAAGATAAGGAAATGAAACATATCAGACTGAACCATATTGCAGCTATTAAGGGAGAAGTACCCGCGCGTGTTGGAGATTTATACCAAGCGATGGTTCAGAACTGGATGCCAAAGAACGAGACCAAGTCCGACAACAGTCAGGCCATCAGACTGCCTTCGCTAAAGACAACGATGACTTTGACCGAACTAATATAGTCAAGCACACAATTAACAACGGTGATGCTGCTCTCATCAGGATGCACCCTAGACGGTGCAACTTTCCAAGCGTCAAGATATAAAGAAGCATATAAGGAGAGGTATAATCGAGGAATCAATCAGTCCTTGTGTCGTACCAGGGATTCTCGTGAAGAAAAAAAGTTCTTCTCTCCGTTTTTGTGTGGACTATAGACTCTTCGAAGCCTCACGATAGCCAACACTGTTTTCAAATCTCGACCTGTTGAAGGTAAAGAGGAAACAGTGGTCTCTACCAGTTCAAGGTTACTCCTGTCGGCCTGTGCAACGTACGCCCCAATGCCCCCAATGTCCGGCATTAGGAATACCTCTGTCCATCGAGTGATTTAATAAAATGGGAGACACTATGGAAAGTTAATCAAATATCTTGCAAAATTATGCAGACAGCGATCGTCAGAAACGAGTTTATAACCGAAGTGCAAACCAACATATCTACGAACTGAGATAGCAGTATGGTTGCATACAAGCGTCCAGTCCGTCATTCATAATTCAGCCGTCGTCCATTAAAGAATATCCGCGTCCATAATCCAAAGACCTATTCCATATCCATATAACAGTATTAGCACCAAATTCAAAAAAGACAATCATAGTATACATAAACATAGGCTAGTTTCCTGCAAGAGAGAAGCGGTCAACAGTTTTCAATGATGCCGACAAGACATCATGATGTTCCAAAAATATCAAATCCGTATCGCTGATCAGTATTCTTAATCCATAATATTCGTTATAGAGTCGTCATCTAAAAAAAAATGATGTATCTCAGTCACGCTTTGATTGTGACTGTTCATATGAGTACCATGAGGATCTTGAAGTACATGGGTTCATACGGCCCCTAGCCCCGGGTTAAGCGGAATTAGACACAAGTTACGAAACGTAGCGCCATAGATCTTGCACGCTACGTTCGTATTTTGCTATCAGCATGCGATATGTATCGCCAAATTTGATAAACTTTGAGTGGAGGCGCTTGGAGGAATAGCCCTGTTTTATAAGTTTCTGCAACAATGTTTTGTGACGTTGATTGAAATCGTCACAATTAACACAGGATCTAGCAAATGCTACTAGGCGAGATATGTATACGCCATATGCAGGTCCCACTGGAATATTACTGTCCAGAAAGGGATAGTTTACGATGTCGAAATTGTAATCATCTCTTTTGTCATAAAGTCGACGAGAGAGAATGCCCGCTTCATTTTTATAGAGATATAGATCTAAATATGATGTGCCTGTAGGGCTATCTGTAGTTTCCTTCAAATCCAGTGAAGGTGGATATATATCCTTCACTGCGTCATTTATATAGCGATTATCCACAGCGAGAAGATCGTCTATATAGCGTTTGGTGAATGAGAAGGAACGGTTTTTGAAAGCGCCTACATATAGTCATATTCATAAGAGAACAGATACAGGTCAGCCAACAGGGGTGCGCAATTAGTACCCATTGGAATACCTATATGCTGTTGATATATTGTGTTGCCAAACATCAGGTACAAACATCAAAGAATGGATTTCTCCAAAGTTGATGAAACCATGGATTGGGTCGTTCCTGGTGACAAACAGAACACCAGGCTTAGTTTACCGGATATGGTCCTGTTGCTAAATATAAAGTAGTACACCACAATCGGCTGAAAAAATGACAACGTAAATAATACTGAGAAGGGTGGTCTGTATATATGGTTGAGGATCAACCGTTCTCCGCTAAACAGAATGTAAAAGAAAAAACAATGGAAATTGAAGCACTTACCTTCCACAGTGTTTTGAGCACATGCATTCCGAAGCGAGGTTTGGATGTTGAGTTTGTCCCGAGGTATTTCAGGCCAGGCGTCAACTGCAACCACACCGAAAGGATGTCCATGGAAAGACTGTACACCTTCCTGTCTCGCGACCTTAAAAACAGCGTGTTGAAAGACAACATTCAAGGGATTAGGAGGAGAACAAGCGGAGGCGAGATTATTCACCACATCCTCTCCACAAGTAGTGCCATAACACAACTGACGGTGGACGAGACCACAAGAAGGCATCCAACAAACCACTGATTAAACGCAAGATAACAAGGTAGTTAGTTAGCAAGCGCCCGTTCCGAAGGCGCCATCTTCAGCAAGTGGGATCAGCTACAGAAGGTGCCGCCACCACCTTAGCCAGTGAGGAAAACTGCGTTGTCGCTCATTCACCATTATCATCAACGTCTTACTCGCCAGCATCCAGCTCCATTTCTAGATCTTCCCGACACTACTGTTCCAAGTTACCGAGGGACTTCCCGTCCAAGTCACCTAAGCACTCCTCGTCCAAAGGATGGAAGAGGTGAACCCGTTATTACCAAAGAGTAAGCACGCATGCACCAGCTTGTTGGCAATCTCGGAGAAGAGAGTTGCGTCTCCGACAACATCCGAGGAGACAACTATCAGAACTCCGTACAGTGCCTCTTTCCCATACCATCAGCCGCGACTTAAAATCAGAACGGAAGTACATCTAGCCCCTGGTGCAGGAAGAACTGAATACAGCCGGTTAAGAATACCTTCACAATGACACCCGAATATTCTTCTTGGGTGCACCAAGTTTACATTCAGACTCTTTCTCAGCTTACCTCCTCGAAGCAGTAAGGAGAGAAATGGTGGAGACCTCCCGCGGATCTTCCACACGTGTCCAGCATACGCACATCCTTCACTGAATTTGGATGAAACTACTGATAGCCCAGATGGATTATCGTATATGGACGTATACCTTTACAAGAATGACCAGTGCAATCATGTAGACTCTACGACAAGAGACACGATTACAATTCTGACATGGTTAGAACCTATTTCTGGATATCAGTATTCCTACGACGTAGGCTACCATCTGCAAATTGTCCGGTAGTCAGTGAGTCCATCCGAATCCTTTCGTTGGCAAAATAAGGAGAACCGTTGACATTAGAATCTTGATTTTTTGCATGAAGGTGCATTAGGGGACAGTTACCATCAAGTTCTGAGCTGACTTACTTTTGATGAAAATTTCTGGTGATTTTTGATGAAAATCACTGGTGATTCTGACTTGGGCTGTGCTCATCTTAACATAGGCAGGATTTCAACTTCGGGCGGGGGGATTTCCAAGAGTTCAGTGCTCGTCGGAGTCCTAATGCCTACCCTACTTCGTAGGTCCTGTGACGTTAGTCACACTGCCATGTTCCAAAAGGACCTGCATAAGGCGTATACATATCTCACTTGCTAGAATTTGCTAGATAATGCACAGACTCACTGTGACGAGTTTAATCAACGCCATAGAATAGTATTGCAGGTACTTGTCAAACAAGGCTATACCACCAAAAGCCTCCATTCAAAGTTTCCCAAATTCTGTTATAAATATCGTACACTGACCGTCTAAAAATACGATCGTAGTGACTTTGAAGTGGAGCAATAAGGTTGCTCGGAGTGTGTTGTGTGGGTTATTTATTGTACGATGAGTCAAGAGTGGACGCTTTTCATCTTAATGATGCGTTCAAATATGTGCTTGTTTTGAGCGAGCACATTGGCATAAGCCACTGTCCATGTCATACGTATGTCCGGGGTGTTCGGCATGGATGCTGTTCTGTCGATTTCCATATGAACCGGGTTCTGGCCCATCGATTTCGCACTGGTCACGAAGTGGAAATACTGTTGACGCAAGGACGGTCGTACTCTGGGTGCCAATGTGTTACGGGCTTTCTCTTTCGAATCGCCCACTTCGGTGTCTATACTTTCTTTGAAGAGTTTCAATCTCCTGTGTTTGGTGGTAGCTGACTCTCACTCTTCGTTGTGGCCCCCTGGCTCTCACTCTTCGTTGTGGTTTCCGCATCCGAGCAAATCTGTGTCCGGAGCTTCAATAGAACCATGCCCACCTCTATGGAGTGTTTAGGAGATTATATTTAACCCATTTGAGTGCGTATCCGACGTTTATGTGTTTTGTCTATCACTAATGACGTCATTTATCTCAATATTTTTTCCTGGAGGTCCAGGTCCACCCCCAACTTTCAGTGTCCACATGCACGCCCATATGGTCTAATGTATAGGGGTATACGGCGCCTGGTCCCAAGTGCTCTACGAAAATACCCTTTCTCTACTACTGTTTTGCTGTACGTGCGCGTATCACCGGTCATCGTGGACAGCACCCCGGTCTTATTCTACATCATGAGAACTTCGTTGTGACACCATAGAGGCTACATTTGGACTATGTATGTTCCATAGATCGCTCAAACACACACATGGGCATCTGAATATACCCGGTACCCTTTTTCTGATACTCCTCGACTGCGCATACGCACCATGACGTCAACAGCTAAAGTGACCCAGCGGCCCAGAGATCACCTCAGTTGTACTCTATGGCGTGAGACCGATATCCCCTATAAATGGTTCAGTGCATCTAGGTGTGTACTTTTCACGCATCCAAGTGCGCATCCGAGCTACTCGATGGGTTCTTTACTACTGATGACGTCACAGGTGACGTCACAGTCACGTGACTTCAACTTGCGCTCCGTGACCGCTATCCAAGATCCATCCCCACGGCTCAGGTTCAGGGTCAAGGGCCAAAAGTCAAGTCATCACACTCACACCGCGTGGACCTCCTCAACCGCAGACCTCTCAAGTTATACTTTTGCCAAGGCGTGAGATTCGAGTATATCCGCCCCGGCGATATGAGACCCGAAAAAATTAGAATTTCGAGGCGTCATTTCATACAATTTTTCGCATTTTGTTTCATATAACAGCCTACTATTAAACATTTCATCCTTCACGGAGGCTAGAAATGGATACTTTACAACCAAGTCTAGGAAAATTTTGAAATTACTGACTCCTTTTTCTGCAAACTGGAGCAATTTTGAAGGATTCTTGGTTATTTTAGAAATAATTTCACGAAAATGCCAAGATGCGTGAGATTTTGATATAGCTGCGTGAGAGCGTGAGACAGATCCCAAATGCGTGAGTCTCACGCCGAATGCGTGAGGGTTGATAGGTCTGCAACCGGAGGTTTTAGCTTATACTACTACCATTCGGGCTGGATCGCTTGTGGCTCAATATCCCTTTTCCGGGAACACTAAAAGATAGGCATACAGATCTTCTTCGAAATGCAAACTTAAATGACAGCAGCTTTCCAACTCTAAAACACGAACCATCCTGGAAAAATATCAATCGCCTATTTTTGGCGATTTTTGGCTCCTCATCAGAAATTTGTAAACAAGGGGGACTACTCGTCAGAGTCACCGACGCTTGTGACACATGAATTCTACTAAACAAGGTTTTATAATGCAATACACACTTTATTTATTCTCAATTTAATCATAATTAGTTAATCATAATTAAAAATTGTATTATCGCGATGCTAGTCGAGGTACTACGTAACAATAACATAAATTGATTAACATTTCCCCTCATTATGAAAGCTTGACAACTTTTCTGGTCTTTTCTGTCTTTTTACGAACAAATAATGTTTTAATAAAATATTTTCGTATGTTAAATCAATGTGTGAAATATGACAAATCCCTTTCAAACACACACAAAAAGATCACGCTATCCCTTTCAAACACACACGAAAAGATCTTATCGCAAAAATGTCAATGAGATGAACGCACTTCCAATACGTTAGTTGTACAAAATGAAAATGTATCTTTGGTAAAAGCGATGTAGAGGAAAACAATGTCCGGAAGGATAAAAATATCAGGTTATTGGAGAATGTTTAAAATGGTGCGCAACTCATGTAAAGACAATTTGTAGATAGTGAGGGGCATCGTATCATGACTTGCTGGCTTCATTTAAAACTGTTGACAGCATCTCTCTTGTAGGAAACCATTTTGCGTTTTTTAAAATTATTTTTATTCACGTTCAAGTTGATAAGAGTTACGGAATGCGAATGGGCCTTTCGCAGGTCTAGTATGACTCAAATGAGCGGAAAGAAATCACCTCGTCTAGGATGCATGGGTGGCCACTGGCCAAAATATCAGCCAACGAAATTCAATAGTGTTTAGTCGACCAAATTACTTCGAGGCGTAGAAGAATCTTAAATGAGATGGGATCGGGGTGTTGTTGACAACTTTGTAAGCAGTCTGATGACACTAAACACGTGTCGAGTAATTGGAGAGCTAAAATAATAGGAAGTGGCTCCGTTTCAAGTTTCGCCGGATAGTGACTTCATTAACAGGGGAATGTGTAATAAGATGGAGGGTCCCAACAGAGCAAAATTGTGTATCCATTCAGTAACAATTTAAATGTTTTTACCCACCAAGCATCAACAAGAAATTATTATCAAAATTTTATTTATTTTCTTTTCACATATTACTGTTCCACGCTAATAAAAACGTTTTGTCCGCTAAAGCTTCATTGATATTGTGAGCCGAGGGATTTAGGATAATAGTAGATTCAGCGACTATATTATTGAGAGCGACTTTTAAATACAGAATCTCCATTTTTTGTTATCAGCGCTTAAAGATACAATTCCAAGAATAAAGAAATCAAACACTGAGCTTTGGATGTCTTAGTCAACAATAAATCTATTTCGAATTTGTGTATTTGGTCATAATTGTTTCCTCTACTTTTATCCGCCCATCGCATGCTTCTTTAACATCTAAGACACAAAGCTATCGCAGTTGGTACGATATGCGTAGCTAAGTGAAGGAAACGTGCGTTGGGATGATGAAACGCCCCATGCCATCAGCATGGTACCAATCTCGGGTAGGCACTATATTGATCCTTATAGACAACAGTATTTTGCCCTGATAGCAGCGGGCGGTGCACTGACGCGCGGCTGACCGCATGCATTCTTGCTCGTTAATAGGGCCGCTTTGCTATCTCTTTGAATTCGGAAATATTTTCAATCATTGATAACTGAACTTGAAGTTGCCAAAATGATCATGTATTGCTTAATGTCTTGGAAGAGTAAAACAATTCGGTCCATATTTTCCTTAGGTCCACTTTGAAGCTCCAAAATCAATAATCAATATTTGTCATATTTACACCAGTTACCAATCGTTGCCGGTAGTGACGATAAAATAAAATAGATAGTATTTTGCTAATAATTAAATTGGTACGCATGGAAATAGAGGCTGGAATAATCATAGACAGCTTCGTACCCTCTAGAACCTCCATGTTGGATATGGGCGGCGACTGCAGACAACTTGCTCTAGTTTACGACATACCTACCTCAGATTTACTAACCCACTTATGGTAGACAGGTGCGCATGCGTATTTTCAGGGGAGAGGGACAACATTTTGAATTGTTTGAAATGTTTGTTAATTTTTGCATGTTTGACAAACTTAATGATACGAAAATGCGATAACGTTGAAATTAGTGTTTACCTTGAACTCACGTGAACAATGTTGTCGCTACAGTTTGGATGATTAGTGGGGAAAAATCATCCACTAGAGTTCGGGAAAATGGGCGGTTGCGATTTGGAGTGACCCTCTCCCGGTGGACCGGTCGAGGTGAAAATGCAAAGAAAGCGGAAGAGGTGACTAATGATCGGTGTATTGGGTTTTTATGAAACATGCCTGCCCCACATGGAACGGTGAAACATTGTTGTAGATCGATATATTACTAAATATATTCAAAATGATGAGAAATAAACAGCAGTCCAAACCACCACCGCCAGTGAAGCCAAAACGAGATGGAAAACATTGGAGTGGTCGCATTCAGGAAACCGTAGTTTCAGCCTTACCTGACGAAAGTTTAAATGTTGAAGTCAAAGGGGGTGCCGATGAGGGCAAGTTTGTGTACTTGGGAGGAATACGACATGATAAGTTACGTTACCACAGTGGGAAATTACACCCCGATGATGTTATCTTGGAGATACAGGGCCAGAAAGTGGCGGGATATACCCTCCGTGATGCCAATATATGGCTTCGTCAAGTCAGCCAAAACGGCGCCCCGGTTATGATCAAAACGGTCAGGCCTGGTAAGTATAATTCTGCCTGGTTGTGACCATTATCTTCGTTCTCTCACAGTTTCTATATTGATTGACAACGTCTCAGTTGCATCTCTGGCTGACTTGAGCATACATGTATTATTTTACATGTATAAAGTGCGCAGCGGCCTATAAAATGTTATCAACTAAAATTATGTATTGTAGTTCCGGAGATGTTTTGTCTGCATAGACAAGGCTGTCCTGTGCCAGGCATGTTGACCATGATATTGGTATGGGTAACGTGTTTATGACATTGACCAAGCTGATGTTGTAATGAGCTGACTTGGGTCACTGGTTTGTAGATGAAATTTTAATCTGATTGTTGCAAAACATCACAGAAAGATGTTGTGATGAAAATGTTAATCCGATTGTTCATAGTATGATGTTGTACTTGGAATGTTAACCCGATTGTTGCATAAGTCACATGGCCACATTTTTATGGAAATAGCATCCGTCCATTTCAGTGAGTCTGTGCCACCTAGTGATATGATTTTAGACATGTTAGAGTGCCTTGTGACTGTAGGAGAGTGGCGCAAGCACTGTGGTAATGCTCTACTAGTCTATATAATATTGAAGCATATATATTAATATCAATCTCATTGGCCTGTAATATATAATTTGACTCGTATACATGCAAAATGAATGTACTTAGACATGTTAGAGTACAAGTACATCCATTTTTGCCTGCTGGTTAATGGTTTGGTGCTACATGTAGGTATATTAGTCAGTTCGCATAAGCCCGTGGTGGGTGGGCCCGGAACCCCTCCCCCCTAGCATGAGATGCACCTTTGGTGCATGTTGCTATGATGGTATTTGAGGGCATCCCCCCTCCCCCCCCAGGTTAATCATCTTCCTAATCCTCTGCATCATCAGGTGAACTATTCCAAATCAGCTTAAACAGTTGGGTATTATCAAGTGGTAAAAGTAATTTGGCCACTCTGACGTCAGTACTAACATCCTGGGTGATAATAATTCAATACACTCCAACAGACCCTTCTCCTTTACTGTACATGTTGTAAACAATTATCGATATACTTATTAAACACTCTCAAAATAACTTTTGTCTGTTTTCAGAACACGTATGTGGTATAATATTATATGCACACCCAGACCCCTGACCTCTTGTAGTTTTCATCATGGTTATTATGCAGGAGTCAAGTTAAACCCCCACCCCCCCAACCTCGGGGTTTAGTGGGGACTTAGCAAATGAGAGTTGTTAAAATGCTTCAATGCCCTACTCCCTGGGGCAAAACATTGAAGTGAATCCACACCTAAACCTCAACCAAATACAATTTATGTCCCATCCCTAGGTAGAAGAAGTCTTAACTGAATCCCAAGATAAATAGGACTGAAAATGTGTGAAAGCCCCACTCGCTGGGGCGTAAACATGTTGTGAATCCCCAGGTAATCCCCCACTAAACCGGACCCTTGCCCGAGGTTGGGGGGGTGGGGATTTCGTTTGACTCCAGCATTACCCTATCTGTTTACAATGTGTTTGGATTCGTTTAACTGTTGATCAATCCTAGTGCAAGATTCAAATCCGCTTGAATTGATACAGGAAGCTATGTGCATGAATAAATTTTGAAAATTTCGGTGGAATGAAGAACAAAAACTGAAACAATATCAGTTTCCCGAAAATAATGGAAGAGAAAAATACATACGTACTGTTCATGTCAATGACAGTATTAAGTAAGCTTACTCATTAAATTGATTTTACATTCTTAGCAATTTTAGACTAAATCTGCCTTTTATTGGTAATGATTTTGGACTGCCCTTAGATGACATCACATGTAGATGTGTCGGTGATATTTGTATCATGGGATTGACCTGGGGTGTCATTGTGCATAATTCAAGTCCTTGTAAGGATAGGCCTCAGCTCTTCAGAGAGCTTGTCCTAAGAGGGGGTTCCTGGGTGTGAAAAAGAATAGGACCCTACCCGTGTGGTTTCCAGGTGTGTGAAAAGAAATAGGAACGAAACGTGGTGATATGGTTGAAATAGTGTTAAAAGCAATGTTAACCCTTGTCCTGTCAACTCCGTGTATACACGTTGCTCGACTGTCAAGTTCCCAGTGTCGACTCCGGATACATGTATATACATTCAGAGAAACCATCGGACGTTTGATCGTTTTTCGAAACAATTTAGAGCCACATGTGGAAAAAACGAACCAGACACGGCTTACTCCAACTACAAACGTATTATTTCATTAATCATTTCACGTGAGTTCTCTTTTTATTACTAAAAAAGACGCTTAGGTATGTGATGATCGGCCACAAATGTAAAACAGAGCGTCATTTATTCAGAAAAGTTTGTTGAAACGTGTAAAAACGCACCTTGTTTACAAGCTTCTGCAACGAAAACCTGTGAGCCCCTCCCCACGTTAAAGATGTCAAATTGAAGGGCAACAACTCTGCTTTCATTCTTTCTCTAACTTTTTTCGTGTCACGTAGTAAAAATGCGTCGATTTTATTGGGTGAAAATGGTCATGTGTTTCGAATCCTTTCCATTCAACTTCAATAACCCGCGAAAATGTTGATCACCTGACGTAACCCGACTTCCTGATTGGTCAAACTGCTCCAGCTGGTCATTAACATAAAGTTACGCATGCGCTGTGGCCGATTTCGATGGACTCAGAATGGCGCTTGGTCTCGCTGAGGGAAGCCACACTCGCGTAAACAAAAGGATTTTTACAAATTTACTTGGAATGTTAAATAAATATTCAATAATCGTTGTGCTACGAGTAATCAGGAATACATACTGTGGCATCTATAAGAATTTAGACGAGTTATTAAGTCGAGATGAAGCAAAACAGACCGTCCATCTGTAGTATTCTGAACGTGATAAAATTCCTTACGTGAGTGTTACGGTACACTATTTTTGCTGAATTACGATTCCTATATATTTCTGAAGCTGTAAAATGCCAAATATGTTCTGAGTGTATGTTCAGGGTTTCAAATTGATGTATCGTGCATCAAATACCATCCATTATTTCAATTTATTTATCAATTCCAACGATCAGACAGTCACCGTTTTTTGAGCCCATTTTCAACAGTTCAACTCTGCTTGACAGCCTGGCACTCACACTTCGACCAGCGTATAACTGGCTGACAGGACTAGGGTTAAATCATATTCACTAACCAAGGGTCGGAATGTTTTTTGAGAATTACTTGTCACTGTGACAGGTAACTATTTTTGTCTGGATCGCCACCGCGTAGCGGTGTCGACCAGACTATGCTGCCACTCACGAAATTTATGCAAATGTGTACGTGCACTATAATGCGATGACCCTGGGTTAACCTGTATCACTCCGCCAGTGATTTTGAGTCTTATATCAGGGTATTAACCAGAAAATGAAGAAAAAAACAATCGTAATCGTTTCATGTGAACTAGAAATAAAACGAAATCTGAATTTGAGTGTATTTCATATTCATTTCTTCGCCCAGGGATTGCTTAAATCCGTGGACTATTTTTTTGTTCTTTGGTTCTGGGCAATCGGCTCAAACCCGGTTCTCAGCGCCCACCAGGCGATAACTCATGCCAGCACTGCGCTGTCACCGTAGACTGTTGTAAATGTAAATTGATGACCTGGTAATATAGTAAGCTGCCCACCTCGTGTTTGCCGTCTGTGCGCTTTTTGCATTTGTCTGAGTTTGCGGTAAGTCAGATTACTTATAATATATATGCCTGATGTTTATAGTTTGTAATTTGTTTGTTGACAACGATAGCGTTGGAGAGACAATTTGTGCGAAAATCCCTGTCAATGTTGCTGTACGATCATACGTTGCAAATCTTGTTCCGACTGTCGCACTTGACAGGTTCAGGTTCTGGGATTATGAAGTCACCAGTTTTCAACACTCGTACGTTCTTTCCCGTGAAGTCGGCGTTCGTTACTATTTTAATGTGTACGCATACTGCATGGAATATATTTCCAGAGGAGATATGTGTCGAAGCAACAACAATAGTATTTACATTTTTCTCGTCTTGTGAACTTGACCGGATCCTGTCCACTGCAAATTTATGTATTCCGGGGGACTCTGCTCTCCGAATATAATTTAGTTTCAAAAAGTTTGAACAACAACACAACTTTTCGAAAGTGGAAACAACAGAATTTATTTGTCAGGTACCGCTTTCGAAAAGTTTTGTTGTTGGTGGTGTTCAAACTTTTTCAAACTAAATTATATACGCAATGATCGTACAGCAACAACAACAGGAATTTTCGCACGTTGTCAACAAACAAATTTACTATACACAAACTCATGCAGCTCTTGCAAATATCTGTGCTACGCAAATAAAAACACATTAATAAAACTATCCAGTCTCCTCGCATATTTGTCGCTTTGTCACAATAAAATTGCATGAATTATGAAAATCTGCTCGCAAAAACTGGTAGAAGGCATTGACGCAGACAATCCACTTTTAACCATATCACTGTAGATAGTTTCTTGCTACCATGAAGACCTAGCATATTTCTAAATGAACCGGCTTCACAAGTTCACTTCCTTGAAGACTAAATTGTGTTCCAGTTGTGATTTCCCAAACAGACTCGTCCACAAATTGGAGAAAATCTCCACATTTATCCATACATCTGCTATCGACTGAAACATGCCAGCTGAAACGTTTTGAAACTTTAAATCCATTATTGGCGATCCAGACATCAGTACTTTGAGTACTTTCATTTTTATTTGTTACCCTGGTACTCAAGCTTGTCACTCGTACTGAAATTTTTTTCCACCATACTGTCATCATATAACCAGTCTCTCCATTTTCCAGGCATTGGGGAATTTGAACACGTTTTTTTTCTCGATCGGGAGACGTTTACGACAGCGACAAATCTGTCTCCTTCCTCTAGTTCTGCATTGCCAAGATCAATGTCCTCACTCCCTGATGTTGACTCAGTGGGCTCATTTCTCTCACCAGACTGTTCTACTATTGTAAAATGTCAACAGAATATTCAATTATGAGATTAAATTTGCTGGATCATAACTTTTTGTGGGTATCCCCGATTAAAAACTTGACTTTGAAAAATTTAGTTTTTGGGAAATTTTGAAATTGAATTTTACCCCCAAAAATGAGTTTTTAACAACTGGGTTATAGTGAATAAATATTGAGTTCTTCAAGAGATAAGTCGAGTTCCCAAATGAAAATATTGAATTGTGCTGACAAATTATCAAGCAAAATCATTGTTGTTGTTGTTGCCTTCACTCGATCAACTCGCGAGTGTTAGACGTTAGCGCTTGTCTGGAGCAAGTACAAATCGGCACAGGCAATGCAACTTTCATGTTTAGCTGCCTGTGTTGGCAAGCACGATTTTTTTCCCGATTAAAATACTGACGAAGTTTTATTGACTTCCTATTCTCTGAAATAAAACATAAGAATCACTCAGCTTCTCTTCTGGTTTCGTTTTCGACTTGAATTTGCCAGGCATGAACAGTCGATAGAAATATAGGCTGATTTGCACAAGATCGTGCCAGTCAATAGAGTGAAGCTCGTTTAATTTATCCATTAGTTTTGCCTTTCAAGCGGATCGTGTGCAAATCTTGCGGGAGATTAATCCTGGAGTTTGTTGTTGTTGTATTACAGCGGGATGAACGACGAAGTGAACAGAATGTCCAATGTAAATAAAACGAAACTCAACAACTGTATCCGTGAACACAATTCAGTCATGTTGGGCCTGTATTAGATCGTAATTCAGTATTTTTTACGACATTTTTTACGAGTATTTTTTTGTCGCGGCGACAGGTGGCATTTTAATTTGGTTGTCACTTGAAAAAATGACTTGTGGGCGACAGGTAGACAGGGGTTATTTCGATCGATCGCTGCTAACTCACTCTTTGTATCATGGAGCTAGAATGGTTATATCAATGGTGTACAGTATCAAAATAAGGTGACCTCCCTAGCCCAGCAGACAGGCCTGACAGGGGGTTGTATATGTACCGTATCAGGGTCAGGCCTTGGGGACACCCCTATCTTCAGCTTATCTGGTCTTCCTGGCAGGCTTGACACTTATACCCTCCATTCTTATCTCTGGTGTGTCTCTTATGGAGTATCTTTGCCATCACATAGGTCATCAAAGTGACTAGCAAACACCACCACATAAATCTCTGTTCTGATTGAAGTTATTGCGCCCTATCACAGCTCAGAATGTAGGTATATCCATGCCCCCCCCCCCCCTTCCCCCCCTGCTGGTATCTTGTGTTTGTAAAATCTGTGACAGCTTTTGGACATATATTGGGATTGATTCACTCTTGTTGGTTACTCTCCAATACTGTTTCATCTTTGAGGAGAGTGATCAATAGCTCCCCTGGGGAAAAAGTAAGGAGTGATGGGGAGGGAGAGCAATCACTTTACCGGTAGGTTAGAATGCATAGATCCAAGCCTGGTCCAGGGGTTTTTCTAGCCGTTTTTTCATCGTGGTTACCACGATGAAAAACAATATACATGTATATTGAGTTTTGCAGAAAATTTCAAATTGAGTTTTGATAAAAAAAATCGAGTTTTGCGATTTTTGCTGTTTGCGCGCGAAGTGGGAGTTTTCCCACAACATACCAGTTGTCAGTTGATAGGTTGTTTCGCATGACCCGCCCGCATCAATATTTTGGAGACAAATAATACCGCATGTATTTTAATTCTCAGTAATTATTGGTCGTAAAAGAAATAAGTAAGCAAATCTAAGTAAAACGAATGAAGCGTCACAGCGCGAGTCAGCGCGAAGGCGACTGAAGAGCCGCCATCTTGGTTCACATTCTTGGGGAAAGCCCTTTCAAAACGAGGCACAGTCCTTTTCTAGCGAGGATTCCCTCGTGTCAAGCACGTGGAAGTAAAGTTTTAACTCCGGCACTTTTGACGGTCGCGTACCAAAGCCATCGTGGTTTTAGTTTATGGATCAGTTGTTTCCTCATCAACCAATTCATTTAACCATCCATTTTATCTGATGAAACGCTTTTGAGCGAAGTGGTCGAACGCTTCACGTCTTCACTCCCGACAACAACAACGACAGCACAGACTGTTGACGAATACTCTTAGCTTGAGGACGACGGACATACAAAATTCGTCGCCGTGGACAGAGAATCCCTATCTTCAGACAGTCAGTGTAAAAGAAAGAAAAGAAGATTTCAATAATTTCCTGACGTTGAAAATTCGGGTAATAAATTCTGCAGTTATCTTTAATATTGGTCACAAGTAAGAGTTTTTTCCCTTGATTTCTGTTTACACAATTTGTGTGCATTTGAGTTTTACTGTCTACCATAATTATTTATATAATGTTTAAATTAAAGTAAAGCAGACTTAAAATGTCTCTTTAGAGAATAATTATTTCATAAATATTTTTTTCTGGCGATATTTATGAGAGTATTTCATTTTCAGAGTGTATAAATCTGTAAAACAGGAATGTTGCCAGGTTATATATTCGATCACAATCTTCTCTGTTAACGGTAAAAAATTTAGCTTCAATAATTAATAATTATAGCATCTAGCATGTATGTTTTAGCATGAGGTCATGCTAAACAACCTATTAACTGACAACAGCCGTACTGTGGTTTGGTGTGGTTGTATCGGAGTGCACAAAACATGCATGTAACAAGTGAACGGCTGACTATCTAAGGTGAAGTTTATATCTTGATCGACAATGCAGCAGCAGTTCTATATGTTGTTGTTGCTCTAAGAAGACCCGTCATGCTAATTAATGTCGCCTTCAATTGTTGGATGATACACGGCACCCTGTCATGGTTTGGGCCAATGAGTTATCTCGTAACACTGAGTTATTTTAGCAATGTTGTTGTAGACTGTGATATAATTCATGTAAATAGAATTGTCAGTATTTGTTGGTCTCTGAAGAAGTGTCGTAAACATATGACCAACCTCAGTTCTGTAATTGGTGCGATGAAAAAGTTGGAAAAATTGAGTTTCATCATTTTATTGATGAAAAAGGCAAAAATATTGAGTTTTGTAGAATTGAGTTTTCAATATTTTGAAATTGAGTTTATGAACAATTTTGGGCTAGAATAACCCCTGTGGTCGTGAGGAAAATTTGGAGGAGTGATGAAACAGTCTCCTGGATCCCTTGGGGTGAACAAATCGCTCACCTCAAAATAGCTCACCTAAAGGCAGTCTTTGGGAGAGCAAATGAATTTCCACCAAATAACTAAACAAATGCTGTTGTTTTGTGTCACATACTTTTGGTTACGTCCCCAGTTTAACAAAGTCTTCAGTTCGACCTTGCTTCCCTTAGCTTTGTCATGTTCGATAGCAGCCAAGGCGAATAAAATTAAAATTAATAGATGATGCAGAAACATCTTTGCCTGTCCTTATGCCATCATGGCACCACGTAGTCATAGCAATGGCTGAAGTCCCATGTAGAATATCGCGAGAGTTGCTTCAATGCATTTTGCTGAGAAGCAACAGGAACTTGATAATGCAGGGATTCATAGACGTCGATTTACGCGGAATGTTTAAAGATGTAATCAGCCTTAAAAGGATGGATTTTGTGCTTGACAATTCCAATGATCGCATGTTCAGGTAATTGTTAAAGGGGACAGGTAAACTTTTTGGTCACCTGTCTCGTGTGACAGATAAATTATTTTGAATATTTTGACCCCTGGGACCCCAAATCGACTTATTTTTGCTTCTGAATGGAGGGTTTGGGAGATCCTTCAGTCTGCATATTAGGAGTTGTTTCAAGTTTAAATTTTTATTAAATTTAAAGTATCAATTGTAACTTGAATACTGGACTTGCTGACCAAACCGCTTTCTCTCAACCATGGGTTTGGTACATGTAATGAAACTGGGTTAATAAACAGCTTAGATCATTTGGTACTCAGGAGGACTGGGTTACAAGAACTGTAAAATGATCTGTCCATAGATTATACCAGTCCTTACAGTTTTATGTACATGTGTGTATCTGGTCCTTTCAAATGTCATTCTCCTCAAATTGGATTGGTTGACCCTATTCTTTTGATCCCTTACATGTACTCAGGGATTCATTCACGTCAGTTTTACGTACCGAATTTCGGTTCGTAGATTGAGTTTAAAAACTCAATTTTTCAGTTCAAAACTGAATTTTTTTGAGTAAAAAATCCATATTTTTCACCAAAATATTTATACTCAATCTGTGTGTTGGAAACTGAATTTTCAAGCTTCGTAAATTCGCAATTTTCAGTCCTGGCCTTTTGAGGTGCTCCACCACGCTCCTAATTTTCTTTTGAGAAGCGTCATTTTCGCGCACCTCGGCTCGTCAGTGTGTGTTGTTGTTGTTACAATACCACCAAGCACTGTTCTTGAGCCGCATTAGGAAAATCTATTTGATATAATGCCTGCCTCACCTCATGACTTCCCAAGAACAGTTCCCCAGTCTTTCCCTGCCTTTATTCAATCAAAGTATACTTTTATAAACAAAGTATTTGCTGCCCACTTCTCCGTTTTTCATGGATGATAAAGCACATGGAAGTTGATGTTATTTTTCTACCTTTTTCACAAAAGAGCTCCAGTCAACTTTGGGACAGTCTTGTACTCATTTAACAAGATTTTGACACACTGTCACTTCATTATGAGCATTTAGTAGGCCACTTATTTACAAAAACTGTATAAATAGGTTTGTGGACAGCCTATTTCTTTACAAACTGCAAGAAAAATATTGTTTTATCATTGCAAAGTATTTTACTTTGTCATTGATATAACTTGTGAATAATTGTTTTATTTAGCAAAGCAGGATGCCTGCTATGAAGTTGTAAATTTTATGTATTCTATTTAGTACAGAACTTTGTGGGGAAAAATCACCCCGGTTTGTAAAAAATTTATATACTCAACTTTAGGGGGAAAAATGCCGATAAATTATATTTTAACTCAATTTGACTGTAAAAAAAACTCAATTTTCCGGACTTCGGTTCGTAAAATCTGGACTTCTATGAATCCCTGGTACTATAGTGGCTCACATTTTTTCTCCCTGACTAGATCGCTTGTGTTTCTGGTGAGATTTTCAAGCCTGGCCACACTTGACTGCCCACAAGATACATGCACATGTATTACTTACATGTATAAATACTCAAGCACCAGGCATCTGCCATTGCACTATTGTGGAAAACATGTACCTGACCTTGTTAATCAGTTTTCACTGGTAATAATAATACCATATAATTTGTATATCAGGTTTTTATTGTAGTGTTGCAACCTCTTAATCCACCCTGGGGGTAACTTGCAGAATGAGAAAAAGTTAACATACATGCAGTACTGGTTTTCAGTTCATCTATGTACGCTAATATTTTGCGGTCTTTTTGTACTGTGTTCCAAAAATTTATCTACAGGTACATGTATGTATATGTCATACTCACCCTGCAATGACTCGTATGGCCTCGGGTCTGCTGTTGCTACATACGAGCTATTGTGGAAGGAAGATTAAAGTAATGTAATTTACCGGTGTATCATACATGTATGTATATATTTGAGGGTATATTTTCATGATACATGTAGAGGATATGTTGGGAACCGACTTTTATTTAAATGGGTATATTTTCAAAGAGTAAAGGATATGTTGGAAACCAACTTTTATTAATGGGTATATTTTCAAAGAGTAAAGGATATGTTGGGAACCGACTTTTATTTAAATGGGTATATTTTCAAAGAGTAAAGGATATGTTGGGAACCGACTTTTATTTAAATGGGTATATTTTCAAGGAGTATATGTTATTAATCGATTGTTTTCGTATTGCCTTTGTATTGACCTGAGGGTCGCCGTATTGGCCCGAGGCCGCAGGCCGAGGGCCAATACGGCGACCCGAAGGTCAATACTAAGGCTATACGAAAACAATCGATTCATAATATTTTTATTAATTGACATTTACTGGCCGTGTTCTTGTTTTTCCGAGCTTGAGTGGCAGCATCCGTTTCTTAATCTGTAACAGGTTTAAATCGTTTTAAATCGTATCCACATATCTCCTCAAGCTCTAAAATTCCACCCACGAACCCTTGAATAACACGCTCTGCGCTCGCCATCGCGCTGAACAAACAACACTGCTGTCGTCTGTTTCTCCCGTCGTCGGTGCTTACTGCTAGTTACGGCTGCACTCGTTGACCTCGGCCAATACAACATTCAACCCGGCCAATACAGCTTTCAACTCGGCCAATACAACTCGGCCAATACAAGTTGAGTTCGACATGACGTATGGACAGGCCGTTTTACACTGTATTCGAGTAATAACATACACAGTCAATTAATAATAAAGGATATGTTGGGAACAGACTTTTATTAATGGGTATATTTTCAAGGAGTAAAAGGATATGTTCAGAGCATGCTTTTTGCCATACATGTACATTTGTAACAATGGTGGATAAATATTTATTTATTTTCACATGATGCAGTGGTCCTAAACTTTCTCTATAATAAGTCAGTTTTTGAAGGCACAATAATAAGTGAATGCTTATCAACACAAGCATGGGTAAGGAGCAGACAGAGCCAGGTTGGGAGGTGAAGAGTTGAAAAATTGCCATTGGTGGGTATGAGTTCGAATGATAATGATTAGTCAGTCAATCATAAGTTCACTGAAGATATAATGGGCAAATAGCTCTTTAGAGGTCACTGGGTAAAACGAAAAGGACTATTTTGAGGTCATCCATTTAAAAGTGAAATGTCAAGGTCATGACATCAATTGTCTTTAATGGGGGCTTTCCGATATTGATATTTGACCGAGTTGACAGTGAGGTCGGACTCGCTCTGGGCAGACTCCTGATCGTGTGATCAATGTCAAAGTGGTAGCACCAACAAACATGATAAGTTCAATTTTGATTTTCTCAATTCTTACGATGACGTTGTTCTGGTGTGAGGCAAACTCTTTCAGACCCCTACCTTGACAAAAAAAGGGGCAGGGTGCTAGTCTGTTGAAAAGGGGCACTTTTTGCGCGGACGAGGAATAAAAGGGCATGTCGGAGGCACTAGTAGTCGCGGCGGCGGTATCGGTATTTTCAAATATCACCATTCATTTCTGTCGATCACATGCATTGAAAGAATGGATTGAAAGGATGATACACAGGAAATCTGCTTAAAATTAGATCTGCAGTAAGCACTCCCTAGTTTACTTGTCAATCATGTAAATCTGAACCCCCCTCCCCGTCCATCTCCATGTTCTGAGTCATGACCAATCACAGAGCTTCTCCTTGATTTATGGATGTATGTTTGAAAACGTCAATGTTAGGCCACAACTCTGCGGGAAAGACAGATTGACCTCTAGATTCATGAGAGAAATGTCTCCTGGAATTGATCAAAATATATAAAATATATTGTTAATGTTCAACGAAGGTCAATCATCATGGTTTCGAGAGTAGAAAATATTCATAGGAGTTTTACATATACCAAGCACCTGTCGCTCCTAGAAGGGCCATACGAGTGACCTGGATCTGCATGAAAACCTGTGTCTCAGTCCAAGCCACAGGCAAGATGAGGAGTGTTTCTTTTTGGATCAGGTTTTAATCGGATTGGATACGGAAGAGTTTGGAATTCACAAGATGTCAACCAAAAAAAAAAATATTTACTGATCATATCAAGAGAGATAGAGAGAGAGAGAGAGAATTAAGGTTGATTTGCCATAGGCCTATCCCATATGTATATAATTTCTGAGCAATAACTTCTGAACTGAAATCTTTGAAAATAATGACAAATAGAACATCTTTATTACGGTAGTCCCAAAATGCTACTGAAAAGCAGAGAGTACCATACCTCAAAGTTCACAAATGGATTTAGATGTTTTTATCTTCAAATATTCATTATTTGTGCAAATCATTATACCAGTGAAGCCTGAATATAGATCTATGAATGTTCAGCTTGCTGTGATATAGGTAGCTATGATCTATTTCTTTCAAGATACTCATAATTTTCACTGGAATTTGCATGAAAATTTGTTGTTGTTGTTGTTACTGCTAAATGGGCTTTATACTATTCAGATGAAATGGGCTACGTAATATCGCCATATCTCAACAAGGCTTCAAATCATTTGAAATTTCTGAAATAATGCGGCAGATAATAGATTTGAGATAATATCGGTCCCATAAAATTAGACTGAGTCGATGTAGACCTCCACGTGGCTGCGATCACCAACGAATCGACTGAAGGTTGCAAACCGGAAGAGTTCACAACAAATAAACAGCCAAATTACGTAAGAAGTATTGAAACTTCGAACTTATCATTAAAAGAGCTTAGTACCAGTAATTATCCTTGGTATTTAATCTATAAGTCCGACGTGATTATCAGTGTGAAACAGCGGGGTTTTCCCCACGACGTACGGCTTTCAATCTCGAGATAACGTAACGAGGTTTCTGACTGGCTAAGAGTACCGCCTTATCAAGGCCAGCCAATCACAACGCCAGTACTTGAATACGTTGCTTCAAGCAAATATGGCGGACAGAAATGTTTCCGTACACAACAACGGTCCTTCGATAATCCTTCTTTGAGTTGGGGCGGATCAACGATGTGAAGGAATGGAATTCGGAAATAAACAACCTGTATTCATAAAGTATAGTAGCAGAACACGGCTTTAAGGAAGAGATGGGGCACGATCTAAATGGGGCAGGGCGCGGTCTAAATGGGGCAGGGCGCATTTTCGGGCATCTCAGAAGGGGCGGGGCGCACTCTGAGGGGGGCGGGGCGGAGCGCCCCTCTGGTTTACGCAAGCGAGGGGTCTGTCTTTCTGTCGAGGAGGTAGATTGAAGTGCCAAACAAATTAGGCTCTCTGACGATCCATTGTGATCACCAGTGTCTGTGAGTCTAATTTTCAAATTTTTTTGTAGTTTTGGTTAGGTTTTTGTTAGGGTTAGGGTTTTGCTAGGGCATGTTCGTTTGGGTCATCGTCGCCGTGTGACCAATAAGGTTAGGTGCGCCGTTAAACTTCAAACAACCAGGCAACTAACTCTTTCTGTCGATGAAGTTGGGAGCAATTTTCCAATTCAGTTACTTCTTACTGAGTTGTCTCCGTGTCAGATCTGAAGAGTTTGTTTCGGAACAGCTTTCTTTCATCTGTGTGATGTAAACTACTCACTTTCCACTTGTTGCCATGATTTTAATTGTGAATAATACAGTGTGTTAGTGAATTGTTAATATTATCTGTTTGTCTGTGATGACTGTTTTTAATCAACAGTTGGAAATGTAAAAGTATTCAGGTGCTCAAAGTGCAGTGGTTGATGCTTCTAAAAAATTTGGACTGATGGAATGTGTTCTACAGGTTGATGATGTCTGGTTGGTTGGCGAACAGTCAGTTTTCATATAAACGTTTTGTGATCACAACTGGCACTTTTTCTCTCGATGTTGAAGGTTTAGAAATAGCATATACATGTCATTAATACTCATGAAATAAACATCAGAGAGTTCTTATACTGTGCAGGCACGCTTAATATCAAGTAATATCATTTTTTTCTCAAAATGATCAAGAGTTGGATAAATCTTTCTACATGTCAACATTAAGTAAACTTTCTGCATGTCAGTAGGCCCCTATTCAGTTTTCATGTTATTTAAAGTTTTTAACAGGACAGACAGCTTCTGTTTTGATGTTCAAGGTTTAGATATAGCCTACATGCTCAGACTTTCATCCACTTTCTGATTTACTTGTCGGTCTGTCCATTTTGTTCAATCGAACCCTTGAATTATATATCTGGTAGACAATATCAGTACATAAGTACTTCCTACTTAACCTGCTGTGGTGGAAGGGACATACATGTACATGTAATATCGCCATATCTCAACAAGGCTTCAAATCATTTGAAATTTCTGAAATAATGCGGCAGATAATAGATTTGAGATAATATCGGTCCCATAAAATTAGACTGAGTCGATGTAGACCTCCACGTGGCTGCGATCACCAACGAATCGACTGAAGGTTGCAAACCGGAAGAGTTCACAACAAATAAACAGCCAAATTACGTAAGAAGTATTGAAACTTCGAACTTATCATTAAAAGAGCTTAGTACCAGTAATTATCCTTGGTATTTAATCTATAAGTCCGACGTGATTATCAGTGTGAAACAGCGGGGTTTTCCCCACGACGTACGGCTTTCAATCTCGAGATAACGTAACGAGGTTTCTGACTGGCTAAGAGTACCGCCTTATCAAGGCCAGCCAATCACAACGCCAGTACTTGAATACGTTGCTTCAAGCAAATATGGCGGACAGAAATGTTTCCGTACACAACAACGGTCCTTCGATAATCCTTCTTTGAGTTGGGGCGGATCAACGATGTGAAGGAATGGAATTCGGAAATAAACAACCTGTATTCATAAAGTATAGTAGCAGAACACGGCTTTAAGGAAGAGATGGGGCACGGTCTAAATGGGGCAGGGCGCGGTCTAAATGGGGCAGGGCGCATTTTCGGGCATCTCAGAAGGGGCGGGGCGCACTCTGAGGGGGGCGGGGCGGAGCGCCCCTCTGGTTTACGCAAGCGAGGGGTCTGTCTTTCTGTCGAGGAGGTAGATTGAAGTGCCAAACAAATTAGGCTCTCTGACGATCCATTGTGATCACCAGTGTCTGTGAGTCTAATTTTCAAATTTTTTTGTAGTTTTGGTTAGGTTTTTGTTAGGGTTAGGGTTTTGCTAGGGCATGTTCGTTTGGGTCATCGTCGCCGTGTGACCAATAAGGTTAGGTGCGCCGTTAAACTTCAAACAACCAGGCAACTAACTCTTTCTGTCGATGAAGTTGGGAGCAATTTTCCAATTCAGTTACTTCTTACTGAGTTGTCTCCGTGTCAGATCTGAAGAGTTTGTTTCGGAACAGCTTTCTTTCATCTGTGTGATGTAAACTACTCACTTTCCACTTGTTGCCATGATTTTAATTGTGAATAATACAGTGTGTTAGTGAATTGTTAATATTATCTGTTTGTCTGTGATGACTGTTTTTAATCAACAGTTGGAAATGTAAAAGTATTCAGGTGCTCAAAGTGCAGTGGTTGATGCTTCTAAAAAATTTGGACTGATGGAATGTGTTCTACAGGTTGATGATGTCTGGTTGGTTGGCGAACAGTCAGTTTTCATATAAACGTTTTGTGATCACAACTGGCACTTTTTCTCTCGATGTTGAAGGTTTAGAAATAGCATATACATGTCATTAATACTCATGAAATAAACATCAGAGAGTTCTTATACTGTGCAGGCACGCTTAATATCAAGTAATATCATTTTTTTCTCAAAATGATCAAGAGTTGGATAAATCTTTCTACATGTCAACATTAAGTAAACTTTCTGCATGTCAGTAGGCCCCTATTCAGTTTTCATGTTATTTAAAGTTTTTAACAGGACAGACAGCTTCTGTTTTGATGTTCAAGGTTTAGATATAGCCTACATGCTCAGACTTTCATCCACTTTCTGATTTACTTGTCGGTCTGTCCATTTTGTTCAATCGAACCCTTGAATTATATATCTGGTAGACAATATCAGTACATAAGTACTTCCTACTTAACCTGCTGTGGTGGAAGGGACATACATGTACATGTACACCTAAGTTAATTGTTCCCTCTTAAAGCATTTCCTGGTCACTGACCCTCCCACTCAAATAGGAAATTGATGACTTCCTTTCTACAGCCTACAGGCTACATAAAATCTGATACAGTCCTTTGGCTTAGCATTAAGCATGATTATTGCAATATAAATGTACATGAATACAGATTGGGAGGACCTGGTAATGTACTTGATATGAACTCCAGTGCTTTATAAACTCATTAACTGGTGCCTTTATTCATTAGTCACATCATTTTGACCTATAATCAGTCTTTTCATTAGCATTTGAATTAGCCCTATAGATGAATTGCGTTGGTCAGTACACAGTCATTGAATTTTGCATTGGTATATTAAAGTGTGTGCAGTCACATCGAAAATAGCGGGCTACAGATAGCTGAACTCTGGCCCTTATTGAAAACACTGCTCCTAAGAAACTGTCTCAAACTTGTCCTGCTAGTCACAAAAGTGGGCTATTCTGGTTTGATGATAAATGATGGAGTAACCGAAATAGCCTGAGATGTACTTTTACATGTAGTGTTTGACCATTTGTAAGAGGCACAGGCCCGCAAAACAAGAGTTTTGGGGGGGGGTGTGGACGGTGGTATTACGGTGAAATGTCGAAATATTGGGTCTCTATATATAACCCCATGCTTTATATAAATCCACATCAAGGTGAGAAACGGACTTTGGGTGAATCG
Source organism: Hanleya hanleyi (assembly GCA_036873755.1). Lineage (NCBI taxonomy): Eukaryota > Metazoa > Mollusca > Polyplacophora > Lepidopleurida > Hanleyidae > Hanleya > Hanleya hanleyi. The sequence continues at coordinate 57,779 of JAVTVY010028814.1, forward strand.
AGAAATAAACGGTTTATCGCCAAACAAAATACATCAGCATATTCTACAAGTATCACTTTATATATTTCCGTCGTCAAATTAGTAAATTTGTGCAATTTTTTACTTTTGCCGGGCGATTCAAAATCCAACCAGACTGTCCGTCTATCTAGGAACAGTTAGATTATGGCGGGCTTCGTTCTCAATTCTGATTGGTCAGTCGCGACACGCCTCCAGCAAGAGAGGTCACGCACTGATCAGCTGTCACGATTGACCAATCAGAATTGAGAACGAAGCCCGCCATAATCTAACTGTTCCTAGTTAGATGGAGGACAGTCTGGTTGGATTTTGAATCGCCCGGCAAAGGTAAAAAATTGCACAAATTTACTTGACGACGGAAATATATAAAGTGATACTTGTAGAATATGGATGTATTTTGTTTGGCGATAAACCGTTTATTTCTCGATTCACCCAAAGTCCGTTTCTCACCTTGATGTGGATTTATATAAAGCATGGGGTTATATATAGAGGCCCCATATTTCGACACTTCACTGTAATACCACCGTCCACACCCCCCAAAACTCTTGTTTTGCGGGCCTGTGGTAAGAGGTCAGGGTAAGGCCACTATCAGATGATTGTTCGTTTCTCATGACCCTCTCATGGTTGGTTGGGTGGGTTCAGGTTCCTGTTGCTTCAATGCATTTTGCTGAGAAGCAACAGGAACTTGATAATGTGGTGTCTAGCACTGTAATATCACTTGTCTATATTGCACCATGTAAGCGTCCTGTCTGTGTCTTGTGCGCTGTCCTCAGTGTTTAATAGGGCGGATGGAGGGTGTCTGGTTCCATGCTACTTCAAATATTTCTTCTTTGAAGTAGTAGGAACACAACTGGGCTGGGTGGTGCTTAGTTGGTTCGTCGTGATATAGCTGAAATATTGTTGAAAGCGACGTTAAAAATTCTATTCACTCACTCATGACCCTCTCGCATCTCAATTTGAGGGGCAAATAATTAAAATTCATGCGGGTTTTCAGATATTTAGGTGTGAAATATCTCTTTTCTTCAAATTTACATGCGTTTGGTTTGCTGCATTCATAATTAATAATAATTAATTATCGCACTCAGCATGCCTATTTTTACAAGCAAGGTCACAACAAATAATAAGGGACTGGAGCTACTTGAAATTAGGGCATGAGTTTCTTGAAAGGAATGGCATATGCCGGTTATCCGAATGGGATACACTATGCCCAGTGTAGTGTTCTGATCAGCATGGATAGGAGTTCCAATTGGAATGGCATATGCCATTCTCTGCCATTCTCTCTGTGCTATGGTATGGTACGCCCTATGTCCCCCTTTATTTGCTGAGTTCGAAAATGGATGCCAGGGAGTTCCTAGAAGTTCCAACTCGGCGCACCATGCCACACCATTTGGAATGATAAATGCCAGTTCCTGGTATGCCCTAATTTCAAGAAGCTCCCTGAGTGACAGCAGCCTAAAACATTTGAGTGAAATGGTCTAATAGTGGACAAAATGAAGACTTTCTCTAGATTCACATGGAGCATGCATATGCAGGGCTTCATGTTTAGCGTGAGTGATGGCTCACCGGCACGCAAACACTCACGTAAATTCATGTCTCGAGAGTGATTTTTAGCTCACGTAAACTGTCATATTTTATATTGTATTATATTGCAACCACTCGCCTGACTTTCAAATACCCTCTCCTAAATATTTTGATGTGGGCTATTTTTAGCTCGCGTACTTAATTCTAAACACGAAGCGCTGCATATGGAGTGGAATTCTCAGATTTTTTTTGGATTTCTATTAGAATAAGAATGTTGTGTAAATTGTTCAAGAGGATGTCGGCCATTTTCGTAATATTTCAAACCAGATCACTTAGATCTCTGCCATAATCGGAAAAAATGGCAAACATTTGGGATCAAACCCTGATTATACATTGTAGCTCAAAATGATGTGACTGATAAATAAAGGCACCAGTTAATGTGTTTAAACATAAAAGCACTGGAGTTCATGAATATCAAGTACATGTACATGACCAGTGTTCGAATTTAAGAAAAATTTGAACCAGTCCGCCGGACTGGTGAGCTAAAAATGTAACCAGTCCGCAAATATTTTTACTAGTCCGTTAATATTAAATAAAAGATGATGTGGGAACATTTGTCATCATGACTATTTTGTGCTCTGTGATGGTTGCTACTAAATAAGAAATTAATAATTGTGCATTTCTTGAATTTCTCGAGCGCGTGTGAAGATAATCACAGACGACAAACCCTGTCGGCTAGACTTTGATGGCGACTTTGACTGCACGTGTCGTCGCGAAAAACACTGCTTCAACAAACGCCATTTCAAGCCAAAAAATCAGTAGATTTCTTTCGAAGTTGATGGAGAATATGTTTAAAATTGTCCTGGTAAACATGATCAGGTCGATTGAAGCGTAATCATGTTGCTGATTTCTCGATTCCCGACCTGGAATTGGGAGCTTTATTTTCTGAAAAGATCGCTAATGCTGCATTACCATGATTACAGTCACACTTTACGGTATGCTGACCGTGTTCACACCGCTTTACGGTTGTTGTTGTTGTTGTCGTAAAACGCGGCCGTGGTCGTGATTTCGTTCGAATTTGCTGGAAATTTTTTTTAGACTCGCACGATTTATTTAGACTCGGTCGGGTAACCGAAAACAAACATTTCGTTTTTCATTCTTTACAAATTGTGCGGAGATATCCAGAGAAATAGTTTACACAATGAGCTGAGAGCTTTTTTGTTACCAATCCGACGGACTTGTTGTTCAGTCACTCACACCAGTCCGTTTTATTTTTTACCAGTCTCGGACTGACGGACAGGTGCCAAATTCGAACTCTGATGACCAGGTCCTGTCAATTTGTATTCATATTGCACTATTATAAATGCAGTCATGTTACAAGCCAGAAGACCGTATCAGACTGTACATGTATACATGTATTCTGTAGGAAGGAAGTAATCCATTTCCTATATGAGTGGTACGGTCAGAGATCAGGAAATGCTTTAAGAAGAGAGAACAATTAACTTTGGCTGTGTACAGTACATGTATATGTATGTCACTTTCACCACAGCAGGTTAAGTGAGGCGTAAATTAAAAAAGTGTTTGTTTCGGGTAACGCGACCGACCCATCAAAATCGTGCCGACTGAAAAGGTTTTTTTACCATTAATCCATCATTTCACCTTCCGTTTTTTTCTTTTTTATAAATCGTTTCACCTTCCGTTTTGTATGCCCAGCAGTGTCCGACCGACCTCCGTCCGCGTGTTGTCTAACAAGAGCGGAAGCGAAGTACACGCATGCTTGTGAATTCGTTTCGGTAGCCATGATGTGTAATGTTGAAAGTTACCAGCTAGCCAAAAATTAGGGTTCCCGAAACACGGCTCGGGTTTGCGGGGGGCACAGCATGGTGGTGTTGTGTATCACAGTTCGTGAGAAAAATGACATAATCACTAAAAACTCGCTCCAAGAATGCTTCCTGGAGTCGACGTGGGAGGAAGTGTTGGAGAAAATGTACGAGAAACCCCACGATAGCGTCACCGTAAGCGTGTCTGCCGTTTTCCTCCGTCCATGGACTGTGATTATGATTTATTTTCCATGATTTATTTACAATTGATATTCCGTCACATTAGTGCTCACATATGCTGATTTATTTACATTTGGTAATCCATCTTTTTAGTGTTCATATATAAAGATCTGAGAACTGTAATTTATCCAGAAACAGTTTATCTGTTTGTGTTCCATCCATGGACTGTGATTTCAGGACATTGAGTTCTTAACCCTTCATATTGTGCGAATCTAGTCCTTAGTTCATTCCAGGTGGAATGTGCTCGCCGTCAATCCCATGCACATCTGAATACCTCAGTGCGTGCCAGTGTCGGCTATCGTCTCGATACATGAGATATTTTCAATGTTTGATCAAGTGTTGCTTATTGGTCTTGATGAGGAATTAAATTGAAATCACGAATGCTTATGAATCACTGTCTTGTGGCTAGTTTATAATTGCATTATTCAAATGACGTCCTCCAATTTACATGTATTCCCGACATGTATGTGTATCTCCCATTTACATGTACAAGTTACAAAAAAAAAAACCAAAAAAAAAACAAAAAACGACCGACCGACCCAACTTCCATGACAGAGGGTCCGTTACCCCAAACAAACACTTTTTTAATTTTGGCCTGAGATGTACAGTATTAAATAATCGAAGTGCAATTTCTCTGTATGTAACACACAACATCCCATTGGAACATTGTGTTAGCTAGGTATTGAAATCCGAGTCCCGAAATTCCAATTATTTTTAGATTTTTCTGACAACATGGTGTCTAATTCCTATCTCTTTCATGTTAAAATCTGCTAAAGTTAGGGTGCCAAAGTTTAAAACAGGGTACCTGGCCCCCCCGCCTAACAGCTTGCATTGAACAGGTTTCTACAGATTATTGGTGGCTTGGCAGCAGTTTTTACCAGCAGCCCAATCTTCTTAATTATATGCCCATCATTGGATGAGGTCGAATAATGCTATAGTGATTTCTTTTCATCCACCGGTCTGCCCGTTAACATTTCTTGTCGATTAAAGATCCCTACCGACATACATTGTAGATCGGGGACATCATGAGGAACTTTGCAATGCGTGACTTCTCTGTAACATTGTGACGTCGACGGTCATGTATTTTGATGCTGAAAAGTGACGTTAAGCGAAGGGCTGATATATACAGGGTTCGCACGGCTCCTGGAAACTCCTTAAAACTCCTGGAATTTAATTCTAGTGTTGGAAAGTCCTGGAATGTCCTAAAAAATAAAGTGATAGTCCTGGAAACTCCTTAATTTTAATCAAATCACACGAATCGAACGTTTTTGCCTGGTCAAATGTTATGATATACGTTGAAACTCCGTAAACTGTAATCAAATCAATCGAAACTATCATTGTTCATGTTGGGTGACCGGTCGTCGAACATTCATTGTCGTGACAGGTGCGCGACTTGCCGTAAAGGGAAACTGAATAAAGGGAGACTACTCACTGAGTTCGTTTGCGACATCAATGGTTAAGAGTTGTACTCGCCGTAAAGTGGTCTTCAATCACTTTTGCTAGAATTCCCGCTCAGAATTTGTTTACCGTCAATGTTGACACGCTTCGGTGAACTTTTGAACCTTGACTATGCCCCCTGGAAAATGTGTCTTCAACGAGCGCTGGCTCAGTCAACCAAATTACACCGCCTGGTTGGAACGGGGTGCAGATAAGTCCAACGCGAGGTGTAAAGTTTGTCAAAAAACGTTTGATATTTCCAATATGGGGGAGCCTGCCATTCGTAGTCACGCCAAGGGTGTTAAACACAAACAGTTACTTGAACAGAGAAAATCAGCAACTGGATTCACCATTCGAGATTTCTTTAACGAAAGTGTTTTATAAAGGAACATGATCTTACGTAGTAGTTTCAAAACCATGCTTGAATAACCCGTGAAAAAGTCCTGGAAACTCCTGGAATTGCAATAAAATTATACCTGGAAATTTGAAATTATTGACCTGGAAAACTCCTGGAATTTTGTTTTAGTGTAAGTGTATGAACCCTGTATATAGGAATGATAAATATTCATTCTATAACTGAAAGATGTGGATTGTGATAGAATTTAAGGCACCAACATACCTCAAACTACCAATGCAAAGAAAAAGCCTATTCATTTTAGTCTGTTCATTCGTCTGCCTATCTGTTGACTCGGGGATAGAAATTTATTTATGAAAAAATTGCCAATATTCAACATTTTCCATGGGCTGTCATTGGCTAAAACTGACAGGTGTAAATTCTGTTGTCCATTCAGCATCTCCAGTTGCAGGTTATCGATGGCTAGCAAACTCTGACCTAACATGTAATTTGAATAACATGGAGTAAGAAAAAACCCTATTGATTCAGGACTCAACAGTCAAGGTCACTAAGGCCCAAAATAAGGAAATAATAGACTATCCCCATTTAAATTTTTTGCAACTGAGCAGCGAGGTCACGAAAGGTCATTTGTACCAATGGTCGCATTCTGGCCAGGTTGAAAGTGGGTCATACACTGTATCTCTGTGGAACTAAATTGTGTTCAGGGTAAATAAATAAATATCTGAAGCCGTTCTTTAGCCCATCTGACGATAGTCCATGAGATTTTTTAATGATTTTATATACAGTTGCACAAAATAGCAACTGTTTTCCAACACTCGGCCCATATCTCGAACATTAAAAACTTCGGATTTGGTACAAACAGGAAGTTCACGAAAAGCTGCGCAGACGCGGCACAATTGCCAGGGGCAGATACAGGCCTTATTTTATACCCTTAAGGGCGCCCAAAATAAACGAGGTCTAAAAACGCCCAAATTAAGAAATGAAAAACGCCCAAATTAGACGAAGAAATTCAGATATTTTAGTTTATTATGCAACAAATTTACGTCTTGTATTTAATTTTGAGATGGTTTACACACGTTACGCAAATTGATGTAATCTCATATAGAAATTCATTGTCTGGAAATACGCCTGATGCTTTTTATAGAGCGTCTGAGAACGTCTCGCCTCGCCCAGCAAAACTAGAAAGGCGCCCAAATTAAAAAGCTATATCTGCCCCTGGTTGCAAAAAATTAAAATGGCGATAGTCTATTGAAAAGTTTTATGTACATGTACATGTGTATGGATATTGCTAGGGATGTTGCTTTTGATCTGTATTGTCTGTACCATACCTCAAATTCTTGGCAAGTAAAATACGGTATTGATTTTGATGTCTGTCTGTCCATCTATGTGTTAACTTTCAATGTCCACTCTAGGGTATGGATTTGTACCAAAGTTTGGTCTCTATTCCAATTTCATGCTGTCAGTCTGTAACTGTAAGATAGTACTGAGCTGCCAGATTCCTCAATTAGCATTTTTTTTTGTAAATTGACCCCTCTCCTCCACCCTCCCCAGAACTACTTGGGAGAACCATTTCTGCTGTTAATTTTCGAAACTGGTTGTGGATACCACCATCAGGGTCCCCGACCCAATCACTCGCATTGCTCGCTTGAAATTAGTAACTTGCAGAAACTTTATTGTTTTTTGAACTCTCAATCCTTAATGGAATTAAATCTGAAGTATTTTAGTTAACATTCTAAAATGTAATATATTTGTGGTTGTGTGTAATGTAGTAACATTTCGCATTAATATGGGTTTTTCTCGTAAACATGCCAAGCAGAGTAATTCCGGGTTGTCTGGGTAGTAAATTCAAGGCGGCAAACAAGCTTGGCATATTTTGAGGGTTTTGTTGACAAAAACTGGATTTGTGCTTGAAATAGGTCCACGTTTGGCTGCAGGCCAACTACGGGCTTCGAACCCAGATATGATTGAGGGGCTCTGCTTGGTCTATTTCTAAGGTTAGATACATGTACATGTACTTATACATGGCGTGTCCCATAAACACCTTTATAACATAATTTTTTGTTGTGTCGATTAGGATCTGACGTCACGTATTAATTCATCTCTGACCTGTGCATGTCAGAGGTCGGAGTCATAAATCGTACTGAATAACTCGGTAAGAAGTGGCATACACACTTTGGATTAGTACATGTACAATATATATGTACGAATTCATAAATACTACAGTGAGGCCATCCATAAAAAGAATAGTGTTGTGTTACCTTACCTAGTAACCTTACCTTAACAAGGGCAGATACAGGCCTTATTTTATACCGTTATACGGTGCCCAAAATAAACGAGGTCTAAAAACGCCCAAATTAAGAAACGAAAAACGCCCAAATTATGGGGGAAAAATTCAGGTATTTTAGTTTATTATGCAGCAAATTTACGTTTTGTATTTAAAATTTTGAGATGGTTTACTCACATTTGCGTTTGTCACTTCAAAAATTCCACTTGCTACTTTCACCAACCTGATTCATATGAACTTCACTTCGCGGGAAATGCAGCTTAAACTACGCTGAACGCTAGCTGAAAGTTATCGTCTTGCGGGCCGCGTGGGACAAGGTGTTTGCGCAGCAACCCCTGGTGGCGAGGTTCATTCGAGCAGACTTCTACTTCCTGTGAAGACGAAAATGCCTTATGGTCGGCCACCGACAACTAGGAGTTCTCATAATCCGAGAAGCGCCAGCTATGCCAACAGTCAGAAGAGAACTGCTGAGCTTGTGAAGGCAACAGGCGGGGGAATAGACCGTTTTATTCAGAAACATTCGGGCCGCACAAAAATATAAAAGCAGACCTGCCAAGTCTCACGGAATTTCCATGAGGCGTAACAAAAAAAATTGTCTGTTTCCGGGAACCCGACCGACCGTAAGAATGCCGAAACGGCAATGCTTTTTTTTTTTTATAAATCTGCGGGAAGAGTTATTTCCCTTGGCCGAAATTCAAGAATAGTTATCTCCCTTATCGTCGCCATGCGGCATGGCCGCCCGCCAGAACAGCTCCGGTGTTGGTTTCCATCTATCCCATTGAGGAATACGGACAAAGGAATTATTGTCTGTTATTAGCGATGAGTTGTTTGTGAACTTATTCCATCGTTGTCAAATACAAGGCTGTAACTGCCGTTGTATAGAGTCGGAAGTATTGATTCAAGGAGCGCGAGTTTTTGATGGTGAACGAATGGAACTGTCAAATTTAGAAAACGAAAGCGTAAGACGCATTTCTGAGGAGTTTGGACTAAAACATTTTTTCTTCACCTGCTTGAACAATCACTGCGCAGAAAAGTCTCAGAAACTGAGTGCTTTTGACATTTTAATGTCAAAAGAGGGGACGTTACCAGATCAACGTCAGGTATTTAACAAACAATAAAGACAAACTGTTCAACGATGTCATTCAACACCTGTCAACAGGTCCGGGAAAAGTGGCAAATGGGGTGATTCCGGCAAATTGGCCTGGTGGGTATATTATTCATAGTTGAAAGTGTTTACATATATATATTTTTTTTTTCAAGAATAAATAACTGGAGTTTTGAACTGAGCACTTTCGGCGCCAATTTACACGAATTTGTTCCACTGACAAAATTAAAAGTTACGCTTATGTATTTTGTAGGAAAATGAAATATGTTGTTGACCTGTCAAAAATTATAAATCTCCTGCATAGGCTATAACTTGCCTAGTTTGTGCCTTCCCCGCCGAAATTCATATTCTACTCATCAACACATGTTCGTCCAAACAGAAGGGAGCCATCGGATCCACAAGCTTGGTATTTCATTATTTTTTTTATTTTTATTTTTTTAATCATATGACTGCATATCAGAGATATCCATGATGATTCACCAGGCGGACTATAATCCTGTCTGGTGCCAGTCTGAGTGAGTTCCACTGATGGGTGATCAAAGTGAAAGCCGAGATATCCCTGATATAATATAGAAAAATTCTGCCGAATACCCAGAATTCACTGTAGTGTAGATTGAAGATGGCTTTCTACTGTTTGGGTGAACATGTGTTGATAAGTAGAATATGAATTTCGGTGGGAAAGACACAAAACAGGTATTAAAGTTATATTATGCATGAGATTTATAATTTTTGACAGGTCAACAACTTATTTCACTTTCCTACACAATACATAAGCGGAACTACAGTATTTTTTTTATTTTGTCAGTGGAACAAACTCCTGTAAATTGGCACCAAAAGTGCTCAGTTCATAACTCCATTTATTTATTCTTGAAAAAAAAAATATATAAACACTTTCAACTATGAATAATATACCCTTGTTGTCAGACCAACACTTCTTAAATAACTGATTTTCTCGTGTAATGCAGACCTATCAATTTTAGAATCGTGCATTCATTTTGTCAAAAAGTGGCGAAAACTGGGTACCAGTTAATTATAACCACAGAATTTTTTTTACATTTTTGACAAATCTCACACATTGGCACTGATTGGAGCTTTCAAAACTTGAGAGCTTCGGTGTAGGATCTGCCTGTCCAGCTATATTTACTAGTAGTGATCAGTTTAACTTTGTGTGGTATTTTACTGTTTTAATATTAAAGATTTTCTTTCGTTTAATAAAATATGTAGTTGTTTCTTTATTTTCTGTTGAAAGAAACTCTGCTTCACAAACCGGTCCAGATTCTGTAAACCATTATGGGTACTTTCCTCACTGGAAGAGGTTCGAGAATAAAAAAACAAAAAACAAAAAAAAACAAAAAACCGACCGACCGACCCTGGAAAATTTGAGCTCGTTACCGGAAACAAACAATTTTTTTTTTTTTGGCCTGAGTATAATCAAGAAATATGGACTAACCTCCCGGTCTTACGGAAGAGTTTAGAAATCTCACGGAATTCATAGAATATCTTCTCAAAAGTCTAAATCGGGAGTAGTAAAGAATAGGAGTCATGTACAGCCATAGTATACCCGTGTGTGGAATGAGTCATGAATGAAATTTTCCTCAAATCCTTACAATTGCAACCGTTTATCCTCCCCGAATGATTCTTTACTACTCCCAATATTGAATAGTTGAAAAACGGTTGCAATTGTGAGGATTTGAGGAAAATTTCATTCATGACTCATTCCACACACGGGTTACTACATGTATGTCTCCTGTTCTTTACTACTTCCATTTTTGACAATTTTTCTATAAAAATTGACATAATCTCATATGGAAATTTATTGTCTGGAAATGCATCTGATGCATTTTAGAGCATTTGAGAAAGTCTAGCGTAGGCGGGCCCCAGACCCCCGAGTCGACCAAATTTTTAGTCAAAACTAAAAGGGCGCCCAAATTAAAAAGTTGTATCTGCCCCTGCTTAAAGTAATTCAGGCCTCTCGTTTTAAGGCGCGCGATCGCACTCCCGCACCTTCGCGCTCCTGAACTTGGAACTAGGTGCGCGACTATAGCGCACCTGGCATTTCGCGGTCGTTAAAAAACAGTAAAAGCAGTTAAATTCATTACCAACTTACGTGTGCCATTAAACTGCCTTCCGACAGCAACGCATGTGTTTACGTCCGTTTAAATGGTCAGCGGTCGAAATAACGCCTGCCTACGTGCCGCCGGCAAGTGAATTTTTCCGGCGACAACTTGTCTTGCAAAAACAATCTACCTGTCGCATGCGGCAAGTAGGATTTTATATAGCAAAAACGATAAAATGCGATCAATTTTCGTAAATACCTTTTAGAAGTCCAGATCTATCTGAAGGAATGGACAATCCAAGAAATAATCCATTGAAAATTTATTTCAAGCCGATCTTTAGCCATTGTTGTTGGACCTTGTTGTTGGTTTTCTCTACCAACATTTCCCGCGCCAAATTTACTTCCGGGTGCGCGCTACCTCTTGCGCGGTAGTCCGGTGCATGCAAAAGTCGGACCTGTTATGAAACGGAATCGGACTATCTGATTTTTTTTCTTCCAGTTGGTAAATAATATTGTCGGCTTCTTTTCTTTGGCTTCTATTCACAAGTGGAAGTTTTTCTATGCAGACATTTCAGTTAATTGATCATTCCAATGGGACTCTGGTGGCTGATTCTAATTTATTGGAATCAGCAATTTACAAGGGGAGACTTCTGATAAATATAAGTAAATATAGTTGGGATACTGGTTAACTCCCCATAAATTTTCATTCTTTAAAAAGGGTGTTAGTTGGATCTAAATTCTTTGATATAATGAGTTCTAATTGCAGAAATTAGGGGAATAGTTGTCTTTGACATATCAATGTTGACATCAACTTTCCACTGGTGCTCTAAGTTTGAAAGAACATGTGTGCCAAATAAAAAAATTAATAATAATAAATTTAAAAACACCCACCTCATTTTTTGAAAAGAAAAATTGCAGGAGAACCACTCACTGTCAAATTTCACATCATTATTGGGTCCAGACCACTATTAAAATTTACATTGACGGCAATGTTAAAAGCTGCTAACGTAATTGCATCTCCCCGATTGATTAATTAAGTCTAGACTCCCATATTTCGGCAAGAAGTACCTCTATTCAAGTGCTACAACCGGACAGGCTTCTTGACGGGGGTCGCCCATCAAAATTTTGAGTTATGCGCGCTCGTACAAATTACGTCACAATTTTGGCTTTTTTCTCTGCTTTCAGAAAGCGGTGCACAGGCACCCAAATAGTCCCTCTTAGCAACTCCTTATTAGGCCTTGAGTTAAAATCAAACTCACAGCGGAACCAAACACATATCATACTCCAATCACCCACCACTGGCCTTCAATTATTCCTCGCAACAGAGACTGGAAAAAATATTGAAAACAATTCACTTCTCTGGCAGAGGTTGCCTAAAGGGGTTAACGGATCGGCACTATTTTTAATAGTGGTCTGGTACCTATTGGTCACTGTTCGTCTGTTATCAAGGGAGATAACCCATCACTCGCCTAGACTCATTTAAGGGGTGTGATTTTAGGTGTGCTAACCACACTCCTGAGAATAAATAAGGCGAGTGATTGTCACTCGCCTGTTGTCTCACAAAACAAGAGGCCTGGTAATTGCTGACATGGAATTTTCAATGGTCTAACTTAACTCCATAATTCCTTCAAAATTCTTAACACGTTCATGTAACATTTTCGTAGTTGTTACAACACAGTAGATACAAGTGAATTCATCTATACTTGACTAATATACAACCAAAAAAAAAAAAAAAAGAAGAAAATCAAATCTTCCTTTTGAAGAGCTCTATTATTTGCCACTGAAATATTTAAAAACATAACTATCTATAGTCAAAAAAAAAAAAAAAATCAACGACCAACTGGGTAAATACCCTGGTAATTGTGTTTTAGTGTAACGAGAAAATATATACACAATATGTGAAAGTTATAGCTTGATTGCTTTATGACATGAATTGAAATCTGCAGCATTTTCATGAAAAAATGGTCGAAATTCAAACACATTTAGACACGAAGGACCCCTTGGACCAAAAAAGTGGAGATATTATGCCATTGCACATCAGCAGGTTAAATGGCGGTTTGATCTAAGGGATCCTTCGTGTCTGAATGTCTGTTTGAATGACTCTATTTAGACCCTTTTTTCACGAAATAGCACATGTTCCTGATAAAAATTTCATGTCATAACTTTCACATATTGTTGACATATAGTTCTTCTTGACATTACATTAAAACACAATTATTTTTAGGAAGTTTTATTTTTTCGATTTCAACTGCACCATGTATAGGCCAAAATTCCGCCTTATCGTACCATCTCCTTTATTGACTGATTAAATTCTGTCCACAAAATTGGAGGGTGATTGGGTTATTGGAGGATTTATTGTATCTTTTGATAAAACTCGTTACCTGAAACTCGCATTCAATTTTGCATGGCCTGAGGTGTTCTCCGGAGATGTTATAAATTGATGAAGACAGCTACCACCCTCTTGACCCTCTTCAAATTCTATACCTGTATTTTCTTTTATAGTGGACATGTATGGTACACACACATGAGGACAGGTTTGTCACAGAATAAGACCTTCAGCTACTGTATATATGTATATTTATAGAGGGTTTATCATAATGTATGTCAGAGGGTAGCTGTAGTACTATACTTGATTGTATGGGTCATGTATGGCAAACTTTACATGTAACCTACCTGAATGACCTGTGCTGTAATTCATTTACCTGTATGCCAAATCTTACCATCAGTCGTACAGAGAGGTACATGTATATTACCTTCTGACACACAGGTCCAGTTGAAATTTTTTTTGTGATAAAGAATAATGTAGCTGTCAGCGAGAATCAAACCCACGAACCCTCCCTACTGTGGAGTTGATTTTACCATCTGGAAATACTTGTAGATAGGCAATCTGCACTGTTTGTGTAGGCCTACATGTACATGTACTTGTAAGTTGTATGTTGTACTTGTAAGGAAAGAGAGATTTGATTTCCGCTTTTATTCCCACAAAATAATACATTTAGCAAATAAAATTATAGCAATCTGCACAAAAAAATATTGCTTGGATTCCCCTGGATTGCGACGAACAATAAAAAGTGTACATGTGATATACATGTAGTATGCACGTGTAATTCCTCTAATCGGGAATTGATTACCCACCACGATTTTTGGAGAAAAATACGATCGGAAGTTTTAATAATTCAATCACCCCCCTCTCAATTTTCAGTACATCCCGTTTAATGAAAGAAAAAAAAAAAAGAAAAAAATCACACTCATGCTAAATGTGCCCTTGTTGATGTGTCTGCAGTGACAGTAGAAATACAGTGCTGGATGTAATGAGACCATGTCAGCCCACACAATTCAGAAAGATACCTCGGCAAAATTGATGTCATATTAAAATAATTCCTATTTAACACAATGTTAAATATTTTATTTAACACAATGTTAAATATTGCTGAGGTGAACTGATTATGCCACGGCATTTACCTCAGCAACTGCTGACTGCCGAGGTGAATTGTGTGGGCTGTATGTAGTATCAATACTTGGATTATATTTAATCAAATTTTGTATATTATGTATGTATATATGCTCAAGAAATATACATTGATTTGTCGGACATGTCGTGCAAAAAAACGTACTGTCCGGTAAAATTGTTTTGTCCCTCGGACAATTGTCCGATGCAGTTTATCAGCCCCTGATCTCTAGAAAATACAAAACCTGAGATCGCTTATAAAGGCAACCGCTCCATAGTTTTATTCCCTGAATTGATGTGCAAATTTCAACGAAAGTCAACTCGCCCTGCTTGATGTTGTTGTTGTTGGGGAATGGAATGTTGAAAGGGCATTCCTCGTGACCTACATTTTGATTGGTCTGAATTATCGACGTCATCCTTCTACATTTACCCTGTGTCTATGAGCACTTTACATCTCGGCTGTTTGTCAGGCAGTTGAAAGTATTTATAGGCCATCGGGTGAAGCGGCGGGTCGGTCACACGGAATGAGGTGTACATTGAAGGGAAACCTCATGTTCGGTCGACAAAATGGCGGGCCTGTAAAACTTTGACTTTACGTATTAAAAAAAAGTCCGCGACCAAGGGGAATTAGAAAGATAGGAAATATTGCCCAATAGTACATGTACAGACAATTTAAAGCCCCAAAAGCTCTACCTGCAACACCGCCATCTAGCGTGGCAGTGACATGAAATTTTAAGGACGATTTTAAGAAAAATCGACCATGGTATGATTACAGCTCCGGACGTTAATATAGATGAGAGATAAACCAAAAGTAAAAGGCAAAGGTCGCTTGAGAAATTAATTTGTGACTGGTTCAGCAAATCTCAGAAATAGTTCAATGAAGCAAAACAACATCAGTTTGTCTGACAATAACTTTTGTCCTGACGAAGATGAAAATGTCCTGCAACTTTTTTGACCAGCAGGACAAATGTCCTGCTGATGATTTGAATATTTCTACCCCTGTGGCCTACTGCAATAAAATCTATACATATATAAAAATATATTTAATCAAACCCCAGCCACTTGAACAGACAACTCAGTTATAATACGCGAACAAGGGGTCATTTTACTTTCAGGAATTGCCATTTTTCAATCATTTGCAATAAATCGATCACCCCTCTGTTTTACCACCTCAAATATCATTCCCGGTGATCAATTTATTAGGCTACTTGATGCACGGGACAGCATGCAATACACCTGGCCAGAAAATGGGTCAATGTTTCATTTAAATTTCCATGCTTCAGCCCTTCATGATACTTATATTACTGAAAGGCCTCCCCATCTAGACTCCATGTTTTACCCAGACAGACTATTGTTCTACTTTGTCTGGTGATCCTTACATGAAAGATTTTGACATTCATGTAAAATCCACATTAAAGAGAGTGTGTACATAACATTTTCTATTGGCTGACTTCTTGTCACACCAGTAAAGTATGCGGTTCTTTCTAACATTCAAAATGAACAAACAATACAGTGAAAGGAAAGTACACAAGTTTATGCGCTCCCCCTTCATTCAGTCGTATCAGCTGATTCCCAGCGGCTTATAAATGTTCATTCACGGTAGTGTATAATTTGAAGTTCCCATCGATCCAGACACCGGTCATTAGTGAATCATTGAAATCAGCTCTCCGTATAATCTGTTGACACTTGCCCTGTCTTCTACACAAGTTTATAGGTGTTGATCGATCTAATTAGCTCATTACTACTCCCTCGTTATTTCTGGACAAAGACCTTCAGTACTTGAGGATCAGTCTGTGTCAAGCATTGAAAAAGATGGTGCAATTAAATTCATGTCATATTTACATGTACTAGAAACCTGTCCTGTTGTCTGGCAGGTACCGGGCATTAAAATCAGTCCATCAAAAGAGGCGTCTAACCGGAACACCCATATAGATTTCCGGGTGTGAAAAAGAATATGACCCACCCATGGGGTCCCGGGTGTGAAAAGGAATAGAACCTAACATTGTGATGTGACTGAAATATTGTTAAATCATATTCACTCACTCATCCACCCATCAGGCTTATTGTTTGTCATGTTTATAAAAATATGGCAGTGTGACTAATGTCACAGGACCTACGAAGTAGGGTTTGCCATGATTTAAGTGTGTACATAAGACTTAAGACAGGTTTTTGCCAATTTCGAGGTTTATAGGTCATAAGTAGGTCAAATTTTCATCAAAAGAAGGTCAGTTCAGAACTTGCTGGTAAAAGTCCCCTAATGCACGTTCATGCCAAAAATCAAGGTTCTAATGTCAGCGGTTCGTATGAATATGGGAGACATTCGAGAGATGACTTGGTGGCCCACTATCTAGAAATACGGGAGATGGTCAAGAGATGACTTGGGGGCCCTCTATCTAGAAATAACCTGATATCCTCTCAAAATTTTGAGGTTTATAGGTCACCTAAGTAGGTCAGCTCAGAACTTGCTGGTAACGGTCCCCCAATGCACGTTCATGCCAAAAATCAAGGTTCTAATGTCAATGGTTCTCCTTATTTTGCTGATGAAAGGATTCGGATTAACTGACTCAATTTCCGGACAATTTGCAAATGAGAGCCTACATGTACTTCATAGGAAAATACTTGTGAAAGAGCAGTAGCTCGGAGATGTATCGTCCCCACATGCACCAGATATTTACACCCGCTTCCAAAGAAAATTTTGCCTGATACTTATTTCTATTTGCCAAAATAGCATATCCGACAATGAATATCAATATTCCAAGACTGCTAAGCCCTTAACTTTTAATATAAGATACTAAAAATTTCAAGTAGAACAAAACACTATTCATGTTCGTGTGAGTGATTTTTTGTATATGGATGTATAAAATTAATATGGATTTTAAAACAAACTTCAAAACAAATGTCAATGACAAAATGAAATGCATTGCCCTTCTGGAATCGGACCGTTTTTGAACAGGTTTGGGCACCAATGACCATGGGTTTGGGCGCCCAATAGGGCAAATGTGAACATGCTGAAACATAAAGTAATGCAAATAATGTTGCTAAATATCAAGTTGTCGGGCTGTATTAAGAACATTTAATAGTCCCAGAGCTTCCGTTGGGTTTGTCAGTCCTGCACCATGGCCTATTTCACCATGTCTTGCCAGGCTCCGCTTCGAATATAGGTGCTAAAATTAAAAGTCTAATTCAGGCCCGAAGACTCTACCTGGTGTTGGGTCCAGGGTGTAAAAAGAAATAGGACCCAAAGGTTTGGTTGTGATATGACTGAAATATTGTTGAAAATGACATCAATTCATATTCACTCACTCACTGGTTCTTGCACATGTATATAATGAGTCTATTGTTGACGTTTACACTCTACAGTGCATGTCTGTCTGCATGTAGGCCAGTCTTTGCCCTAGTGATGTTTTATGTATAGACACACAGGTAGATCACAGGTGGTACAGACCAGCCTACATGTACAGGTATACATGGAGCCCATACAAAACCAATGCTCAGGTGACATTCTGCAGGTGAGACCCAGGTAATCAACTGATGAACACCTGGTCTGTTGAGCATTTACACAGATAGCTCTTAGCAAATGCATCAACGTTGTTTGAAACTATATATTGCCATTCTGTCCGTTCACTATCTTGTCCATTTGCCAGTTTGCCCTGCAACCATTAGAAGGAACCAGAAGCTTTGGTCGGTTACTTTTTTTAATCCGTACATGTAGCTTACACCGGCTACAGTCTCTCAGTTTTAAGGAGAGTGATCACTCTCTCACTGCTTCTGCAAAAAAAAAAAAAAAATCCACAAACTCGAGGGACTGCAGCTATCCTTCTGCTGACCCGTATCAGTCTTCTTTTATTGAACGGGTTTCCAGGCCTTGCTTCTTGTCGACATTTATTCTTACAATCCAGGGTTCGAAATTAACACCTGTCCTCTTGTCTCCGACAGGTACTTTTTGCATGAGACAGGTCTCAAATGACGGGTAGCCAAAAAAAAAAAAAAAAAAAATTTCAGTTGCCTTAAATTCATTTTTGCTCAATACCATCAGGCCTAAAGCATGTACTTGAAATGCTTTAACATTTATTCAACAGTTCAAAGCTAAAAAAAATAAATTATTTTCTATGATTTATGATTAAGTGTGTACAGGCTATTGTAACTGGGAGCAGCTGTGGGTAGAAATTATTTTCACCCGTCATCTGAGACAGGTAATTTTTTTCAAACATTTCAATGCCTGCAATCCAACTCGCAGTTGAAATTCAGCTGACAATTTCATTCACGCTGGTACGGCCACCCATTAGCGTTCTCTTTATTAAACCGTGCCAATAATGTCCAGGCAAATCTCTGTGAGATTTGACTGGGCGAGCTCAAACCGATGACCTGCATTTCCCAGAACAAGTAGGTGGGAAGGCCCAGGGAGAGATAATATAACCTGTTTCTATTTGACATCAATTAGACTAAGGTAGATGTATTGTCCTTGCTGTGAGTTCTGAAAAGCCCATCAATTCCCATACAGTACAGTTTAACCTGTAATTATGTGTGGCATGGAGGTTTGCTTTGATTTGGGCCCAGATAAGTTTTGACAGGTGTAATCACTGTGACAGTAAACAAACAAACGATGACCTACATACTGGACCTACTTTTGTATTTTACATGTACATGCATTTAATTCCAAGGCAGCAGGAATGCAACTTGGCTGGTTGGTGCTTAGTTGGTTCGTGGTGAGATGACTGAAATAATGTTGAAAGCGACGTTAAACCCTATTCACTCACTCACTCACTCATTTAATTCAATATAACAAGTACATGTGCAGATACTCCGGATAGGTTAGCTATTCAATATTACAACCCAGTAGTGGAAATCAATTTGTACTGGTGTATTGCATATCCACTGGCCACAGACATTTGTTGATTATGCAGTGGTTCCACTGCCTTTCCACTGCTGAGACCTCAATGTATTAGTGAAGAACAGTAGATTAACTGGACAAGATATCCACTGTGCACCTCCGCTGCTCCGTGCAGGCCCCAAAATTTGAGAAATTTGCACAACCCCAAAATAGGTTACGTGAAAATGGCTTCTGGTAACCCATCGTTCGTTAAGCAAGTTTGTGTGCATAAAGGTTACCCGAGTTAGCATTTAACCTAAAGGTTTTAAAATGTACGCATCACGGATAATCTGGTGAAAAATGCATACACATGTAATGGGGAACAATGTGAAGTGAATCCATTGTTTGACAGTCTGCATGAATTCGGCATATTCTGATTAGCAAAACAACAGATGTATGTATATTGACCAGTGGCAGTGTGGTATAGTGTGGACATCTCAAGAGGTAAATCCAGCGTGTTATGTGATGTTTTTTGACAGTCTTTGACTGAGAAAGCGAAAACTAAAGTCCATTACGATCCTTGTTTTCGTGGTGAATGTGATCCGGCCAGGAAACATGGATAGATGAAAATTTGAGGAAATAGATTAAGTTAATTACCGCATGGGTAATTATAAAACATTGGTGTTTTGTCCATTGAGTCTGTTAGATCTACAATTTAGCTCCCGGCAAGGTTTCGCCTGTTGCTCCCCCTTTCTATCGTGGTCCATGGGGGTTAATTAATATTGGACAGATTATACTACATCTAGGTGAGAAATACAGCTTCTTCAACAGGGCTCAACCCTATCATTTGTGGTTTCCGGGTGTGAAAAGGAATAAGAACCAAACATCGTGATATGAATGTTGAAGGCAACATTGAATCATATTCACTCACTCAGTGCAGGGTGCTATTGGGTGTGCAGTCCACTAGAAGTCGATGGGCAGTTCCACTGCAAATTTAACTGCATTTCCACTGGAATTTGAACCAGACACCAACTGCTGGACCGGCATCTGAATTGTTAACGTATTCAAGGCTATCTTTCTTATCCATCACCCAAGACAGATTAATGTTATCAAATATTTCAATCCCTGTGACATAATCCAAGAAATGGGTGAGATATCCAAGCTAGAACTCCAGCCCTCGGGATCGTCATTCAGGAGATCTGCATTGATCAGCACAACTTTTGTTGTACTGAAAACCATGTTACAAAAAATGACTACATGTAACTTGTAAGGTGAACTATTTTTCCATGGAGTCTTGTATGCCAGCTTTTCTTCTGTCACCCTTTGCTGAGAAGCAATGGGACTTGACAATGTGATGTCTAGCACTGTAATATCACTTGTCTTTATTGCACCATGTAAGCGTCCTGTCTGTCTGTGTCTTGTGCGCTGTCCTCAGTGTTTTATAGGGTGGATGGACGATGTTTGGTTCCATGCTGCTTCAAAAATTTCTTCTTTGAAGTAGCAGAAACACAACTGAGCTGGGTGATGGTTAGTTGGTTCGTCGTGATATAGCTGAAATATTGTTGAAAACAACGTTAAAGTCTATTCACTCACTCCTCTGCCTTCCTCCATACATGTATATGATGATAAAAACTGATTTGCAGAGAGTTACATAAGCAATGGCACTACTTTATGTAATCAACTGACAATTTTAAATCACCGAATGGAATGAAATCAATATTTTATATGGAATCTCGCGATTTAATGGTTTACTAATGGGAACTGGGTATTAAATCCATCATTGTTGAGAGTGACACTCATTGACACGGACAGTTCCTTTTCCCTTGAGGAAGAAACAAGTAAAAACAAATGGCAATGACTGCAAAATCTGCTGTGCCAGTTATTCATGTGCAATTAAATTCTTCAAAGAATGCTTTTGTATCGTGCAGAATAAGCATTTTGCATATTCCCCACTGAAACTCTGTCACCCATCATTTCTTCAAGATATTTCTTGTTTAAATGTATCATGTTTTTTACATGTACCTCCTGAATGTCGTGGTGAATTGCGAGAGCTGGAACTTTTTCTGGGAACCCAGATTCAAACATTATTAAAGCGACAAAATGTTGAGGTGATTCAATCTGGTACTAGTGTTAACCATATATGCTGGATAGATCAATCAATTAATCTTTATTGCACTAAGTACTATGCTACAAGGGCTAATGGCAAGTACATATACATAAAAAACAACACACAATTGCACAAATGCAAACATAGCAACACTAAACAATGGAAACACAAGAAAACATTGAACTGACTAATTACTCAATTATATATATATATATATATATATATCTCGAGCAACATGATGTGACACGGGTGATTTAGAGGTGCAATTTTAGAGAATTGCCTGGTCCTACATTTGTTCGTGAATGTACCCATCTCAAATCAAGAAACACAAAGAAATGACCGATGATTCGGCTGTAATTCCTGGGGTGCGGTGCTGTATTACGCAGTCAGTGAGATGTGTACTGGTGATAGTTAATTGCATGTAGCTCTTTTATGTGTATGACTGAGATAGACCACATGTTGCATGATGCAGGCTGCTGACTCTAATGAGCTGTCTCTCAGAGGTGGGTGTGGCAGTCAGCCTGGTTATATCATATGTCATATGTCATATTATACAGTGTGATTTAGGTGGTGTAATGTCTGCCTGCTTGTCCATTCGTCTCACCATACACATGATGCAGTACCACAAAATATGGCACGCTGACCTATCACTGGGTGCTGTCAGTCTGTACTGCCCTCCACCTGTTTCCCCCCCCCCCCCCCCACCCCACAAACATACACTGTACATAAATAGCTCTGATTATGCTGATAGCAGCTTCATCATAAATCGTAACAAATTTGACTGGATCGTGGAAAACATCTGCATTTGCTGCCTGCATATATACATGTAGCATTGTGAAAGCCTGTTACTGCGCAGTTCTAGAATTCAGTGAAAGTGCTTTCTACACATTTACTGCATGATGTGAGGTGATTATCTTTCCAGAGTAAGTGTATGGAGATTTGGAATTGAAAGTCTGCAAATATATTATAAATCAATCAACAGTTGATCTGATAATATTGATTGATCAGCTAGCTTCCTGTATGTACAATGTAATTCACCTGAATTATATACCTGATAAAAACCATGAAAAAGTAATACTTCTACACGTACATCAGTGATGTAAATTTTCGGGTTTATTTTGAACAGAATCTGAATACAAATTTCATTTTTTTTGGATGTCCCTCCGGTTTTTAGCCAAGATAAAAAAAAAATATTGCTCACCGAACAGTGCTACCCCTGGATCCCAGCCTAAAAAGTGCTAGGATAATATTTTCAGGTTTTTACATCAAACCCCAGTTATACATGTATCATCGAGCACTACATGTACATGTAAGCCAGAAATTCAAATGGTCCCATTCCAGCATACATTGTTTGCAGAGTTCATTACACAACAAAACAGTCAACATATTATATTTTTTGTATACATGTACAAGGAATTCCTATACAATTTCCTGGCTCCAAGCTAAAAAAAAAAAAAAAAAATCCACTCCTTTTTATGCATGTTTATGATGGAGATTTTTGTCTATCTGTCTGTCTGTCAGAGCTGTCCATTTACTAAGTATTAGATTTTAGCCCGTTAAAAGCTGTAAATAAATATCATTATACAAGCATATGTATATGTAGCTCTCATTTCGATAAACCAAACAACTTTGCACTTAACCACAAACTATAATCAAAGATGGCTAAATCTATCATTTTGATACAAATGATCAACAGTGTACATGTATATAAACCTGTCTTATTTGTATGTTTGAATGTCAGTTGTGGTTACTGTGTGGTATTGTGTGGTAATCTGTGGTCATTAGTCCGCACTTGCCCCACTTGACTTCACTATTGTACATGTAGGGATATGAACCATTGATTCTCCGTAAAAGTGCAAACAATGCCACTGAATTTCTCCGTCTGAATCTACTAGAATTTTGTAACATTTTCTTGAGTATATTCGGTATCTTATCATTTTGGGTCTGTGTATAACACTTGACAATTCAGCTTTCTTTCTTGCAAAATTGAAAGTAGAAAGATTCAATTTCTACATCTCTCCCGTATTCGAGCTTTCCATTTTCCAAATTTGAAAGTCGAAAGATGGAAAGCTTTGTATCACTCCTGTATTCGAACTTTCCATCTCGGAAAATTCAAAGTAGAAAGATGGAAAGCTCTATATGACTCCTGTATTCGAACTTTCCATCTTGGAAAATTGAAAGTAGAAAGATGGAAAGCTTGACACCGCTCCAGTATAAATACAGCTTTCCAAAATACGAGAGCGATACTTTGTTAAATCAGTCTCATTTCTCAAAATCTGTTAGATATGCACATCTCATTGAAATTATACTTTTTTCTCCCAGAAATCTCGTGCACCATACCAGACATACAATGTATGGCACAGTAAGAGAAAACCTCTGGAATTTTTATATGTCATCAAATCATTTTGGAAAGCTCGAATATGTGAGCGATATAGATCTTTCCATCTTCCATGTCTTCCTACTTTCAATTTTGTGAGATGGAAATCTGAGTTGTTAATTATTACACTGACCCTTTTGTTCCCCTCCAGGCACAGTCACGTTTCAACAGTGTTGTTACCGTGTATCCCGAATATACATGTATATAACCTTGCCACAAATATGATCCACATTCATTCGCGTATTGATCACTGATATTGATCAGGCACGGATATTGATCAGGCACGGATATTGATCAGGCACGGATATTGATTTATCTAGTAATTATCGCTATTTTCATGGTATGTGTACATGTACCCTGACATCTAAGTATAGTCTACATGAATGTACCTTTGTATTGATCAGTAGATCTACAGTTTATATTATGAAGTTGTGGGCTGATCTTTTGATGAGGTTTTTACTAAAGAAATTGATAATGTGACACCAAAAAAAAACCCTCATAAAACCTGACCCATTTTGAGATGAGTTTTAGTGATAATGAAACTTTTTTTGCCTTTTTCCGATATACAACTTGGTATCTAGTATTGCATGATACATGTATATGTAATTTTCATTATACCAAACCAATTTCTACATTCTTACTTCGAACTTCCTTTGATATATACATGTAATATGGCCCCTTTCAATGTTCAAAGAACTTATAAATAGACACGACGTCATTGACCTCGAAACCATTTGAATTTTGAAATGTGTCATAGAAGAACGTTATTGATTGGCTGACCTATATCTTGGGCCAAAACAACCACCATATTAGGTCAGGAATGACATCGCTACTTGAGGATGATGTCACCCTATACACACAGTCGGTGGGTAGATTCTGATTGGTTCATCTCTTGTTCTTAGGTGAAATTTACACCTCAGATTTTGAACACTGAAGATGATCAGATATATCAAAGCAGGTTCGAAGTGGGAACGTAGAAATTGGTTTGATGAAATGAAGATGAATATGCATTGTTGAACAGCTGCACAATGGGAGCATTGCTATCACTATGTGAATCAATTAAAAGCCGGATAGAGGGTGTAAAACGAAAGGATGTTATTTTCATCGGTATGATCTATATAAAGTAATCATTTAGCTGAAGTCGGAAGATCTATTTATCACATTTATTCACAGGTGTGTTACCAGAATGCATGGTTATTTCACAACAGTGTGCTGTTTATTTTAGACTTGAGCATCTGCTAAATAGATAAAATATGGGGCATTGAAGTTCAAACTGTCAGTCCTTTCTCAGTGTTGTGTATACCGGTACATGCATTTAGAGCAGTAGTATATTGAGTCAGTGCGATACAGGTACGGCCTGACATCCACTCTGTATCTTCACTGGAGATAAATGGGGTAATAGCTCTTGACCTATTTATTGAGAGGTCAAAGGTCAAGGTCACAGCACCCCAAATATAATCTGAGCTTTTCTTCACTAAATGTATGTATGTTTAGAGTTCTAATTCACCAAATTTGAAACTTCATAAATACATGTATGTTGTTCATTTACATTTGACATGTTTGAGCTACATGTAGGAATAATGGTCAAGGTCACAGCATTTCAAAACTGAATCTTCCTTTTAGCTTCATCTGAATAATTTTTGCTTAATTCAGTGCACCTTTGAAACTGGTGTGATTTTGACTGCACATCGGCGGTGGAGGGACTTTGACCAGAACCATGATCTATACATGTAGATGTTAGTATGTCGCTTATTTCATGTATTGCATCAATAGATTGATAAATATTTCCTCAGATTTGTCCACTCTTCCTTGAGGATGTTCTACTTGTGCCTGAATTAGATGATCATTTGTGTCTGTTTGCTGTGCTCAAGTACCTGTCAATTTAATACAGAGTATGACACAAATCTGGGAAAGTTATGTCCCCTCACACACATAACGTATCATAATTCCTGGCCACAATGTTTCAGCACGAGCGTGAGAGCTTGAAGCTTCACTACATCAGTACTAGAATTATTGATCTACATACATACATGTATACTTAGTTTCAGTTCAAAGTTCCATATTGATATAAATAGGGTGAAGGATATTATTTCATGTTGACTTTGACATTAAAATTGCATTATTATTCCTATACGCCTATATCGATGCCCACAGACATCCTGGAGGAGCATATGTACATGTAGCATTTTTGGTGAATTGGATGTACGGTTAACATGTTATTAATGAATTGATTTTGTTGAAATTTTGGAATCTAACCTGCAATCTCTAGTGATTGAGTTGTCTCAGACTCACAGCTATTGAAGGGCTGAGCTGTTCACAGGACACATGTGGATCATAGCAGTGTTACAATCACGAAATGAAGGTGGGTTGGAGAGTAGCAGGTTTGGATTTTCTGATTGTTTCGTGAAGGAACAAAAGAGAGAGAGAAAGGGTTTTATACATGTAAATCATACATGTAATTATAGTATTGTGTCTCTTGGAGACAGTCAATCATGTTGATGAAACAGAGTCTTCAAAGTAGATCAATTAAATCTACATGTATCTCTTGAAAATGTTGAACAAAATGAAATGTATACATTTGTAGATCATGTCAAACAGCACCAGTCTTAATGATGGTTAAAGCCTGGCGCACACGAGAGCTATCAGCTGAGCTAATGGCCTCAATTGCCTGTCAGCTCAGGGGCTAGCTCTCGTGTGGTTTCAGTGCACACGGTGAGCAAAAGTTTCACGAAATTTTTCAGTTCCCGCATAACGTCTTCTTCAAGACCAATTTGAAGAGTCGTCCGTATGAATCGCGTGAAAATAACATGTGATTCATTGGCCGGTTCAATAAAACTGCTGAGCTGTTGGCTTGCGTTCGCCGCACACGCCGAGGATTTTGCCTCACGAGGCGAAATTATCAAACAAGTTTGATATTTTTTCCAGCAATTTTGATAACAACAGTTTAAATATATCTTTGGAAAAGCAACAATGTTGTGAAAGGGTACAATAAAATGTATCTCTCAAAAAGCAACAACGTTGATATCAACATAACTTGAAAAGCAGCAATGTTGATGAAGGTTAATGAAATGTATCTGTCAAAAAGCAACAATGTTGATATCAACATAAATTGAAAAGCAACATTGTTGATGAAGGTGAATCAAATGTATTTCTCAAAATGCAACAATGTTGATATCAACAGAATAAATGTATCTGTTGAAAAGAAAAAGGTACATGTACTATGAGAGAACATGTACATGAAGCATAAATAGATAAGACATATCTCTGTACTATGTTGACTTGGTAGTATATGATGTGTATTTATTACATTGTAGGTTCGATTCCAGTAGACCTTCGCTTGTACCTGAACACTCGCTTCCAGAAGGCTTCCCTGGATCATGACCTTCAACAGACGATACGTGATAACCTCTATATGCGAACTGTTCCATGTAAGTCATTTTAATAGTACAGTAAAGGATCTACATGATCAATCACCTAATTGAAACCTGGACTTGTGCTGTAATCGAAATTTATCCTTAGACAACTACCTTAATAGCCTTGGCAGGTGCATTGACCTGTGGCTCCCTGCCTGATTTGTGGTTCATACTCTGGTCCAGTTATCGATTAAAAATCTTTCCTATGCTGAAGAGATAGGAAAGATTTTTAATCGATGATAACTAGACTATTTTCGACCTAAAGTTGCCAAACTTATCATAAGTGTAAGCATAATGGGCCTAATAAGACCCAACCGGTGGGTGTTAAAGGATTCTACCCGTGTGGTTTCCAGATGAGAAAAGTAATACGAACCAAACGTCGTGATAGGACTGAAATAGTGTTGAAAGCATTAACGTTAAATCATATTCACTCGGTCACTCAACCATCTTGGAATAGTAGGATAAATTGATCCATATTTATATGAGTTATCAATGGTTAGAAAAAATGTCCCGTGCTGAAGAGATAAGAAAAGAGAGCAGAAGAACGAACTGCAAATGAGCCTGGGAGCCACATCTCAATGCACCTGCTGCTGCTGTCAGGGCAGATCTATTGTCTAAGGAATTAACTTCACTGACAGTGCTAGTCAGAGATTCAATCAACACAATTTCTTTAGGCAATGAAATTGATCATTCCCCATACCCGACTTACCCTAAAATCCGGGATAAACCAAAGAAATTATGGTCTACATGTAGATTTATGGACCCGTTCTAATAAATTTATCACCAGCTGATTTTGTGGTGGAAAATCTTACTTCTTTGAACGAATATTTAGAATGTTGAACTTAAAGATTTAATCAAGATTAATTTGTGTTCTATTGTGAGACACATCTGCAGATGAACAGGGATTTATGAAGGTCCTGTTTTTGCCAGCGGTAATCGAGTGCAAAATGCAAACAAAAACTGAATTCCAATCCCCAAATTGGTATGGTTCAAGACTAGAATACTAGAAGATTTGACAAAACTCAATAACCTATTGTTTTAGAGGATACAACAGCAAACTTTGTTATTAAAACTAGAAATTTCCCCTGAGATTGGATCATTGAGTAATTTGTTAGTTTCTCACAAAATTTCAAATTTGTTTATGAGTTTAATTCAGGCAATCTCAGATAAAATGAAACAAGTTGGTTGTTTAATGTTAATGCCAGCTTAATATCTGTTTTCCCACAGAATTGATGGATCACCCAAAGTTCAGGTGTGCAAGAAAATAACATCTGAAAATTGTTCTATTTTCACCTCGAAGTCCTCTGATTTATTTGAAGTGATAAATGTGATGAATTGAATGTCACTTCTTGTGGCCACCTACTTTCAGGCCTTCCACCTGCTACTTAAGAATTTAGTGACATCCCTTCTTTAGATTACACCCGACATTTAATGTTGTGACCGAATTAGACATGTACGTGGAAAAAATTAAAAATATTTGTTGAGATATGTTCAGGGAGATTAGGGTAATTCCTTTAATAATTCGATCAACCTATCGGAGATCGATCACCTACGATTTTTGGAGAAAAAAACGATCGGAATTTGTAATAATTCAGTCACACCCGATTTTTAGTAGATCCTGTTTGTAATAAAAATGTTATCACACACGTGTTGACCAGGGATTCATAGCTAGTCGTCAAGTTTTACTGCCGGTACAGGGGTATAAATATTTAAAAAATTGAAAACAGATAAAACTAAAAACGTATATGATTTAAAAAGTAAATACATTGCAATAAACATTTTTCCGAAGAATTGTTGTTGTTGTCAACTAAGTCGAGACTATAATAGTCACAGAGCTAAAAATAAAATAAAGATTCATTCTGCATCGGCAAGCATTGACCTGACCTCTGCATTCCATGTCTGCTTTTGAGACTGTTGAAGGTACAGGAATTCTGAGGTATATTTCAACCAACGTGTTGCCACTACTGGCATGGCGAGTAGAAAACCTTGCGGCGAAGAACAAATTTCCACTCTTCGTCTACCGCTAAAGTATTTCAGTGTTCTCAAATTGTTTAGTTTATTTTACAAACATCACAAACTGGATCTGGAGAAGTTTTCGATCAAGAAATCGGCTGCTTGAATAGAAATTTAAAACAATTGCAGTGTTGAAAACTGGACCCTTGCTGGTTCATTCTCTGATAACAAT
Organism: Hanleya hanleyi; assembly: GCA_036873755.1. Lineage (NCBI taxonomy): Eukaryota > Metazoa > Mollusca > Polyplacophora > Lepidopleurida > Hanleyidae > Hanleya > Hanleya hanleyi. Next base: position 86,952 of record JAVTVY010028814.1, read on the forward strand.
AACATTGCAATAAATCGATCACTCCTCTGTTTTTATACCACCTCAAATATCACTTTCCGTTCCGGTGATTGATTTATTAGAGAAATTACTGTACTTACCAATGCTGGACTCCAGATATAATTGAAGTTAATGCTTAGATGATAGATTTGCCCTGACACCAGTGACAGATACATTGACTCGTGACATCTGGCATGAATTTGTGTTTCGTATCTTTGTTCTCTTTCCTATGCCTACAGCATAGGAAATATTTAAAAATCACTGATAACTGGATTATTTTCGACTTGAATTTGCCAAAATTGTCATTAATGTGAGCATAACAGTCCTTTCTTGGAATAGTAAGATAAATTGATGTACCGTACGTGGCAGTGTGACTAACATCACAGGACCTACGAAGTAGGGTAGGCATTAGGACTCCGACGCCAACTGAACTCTTGGAAATCCCCGCCCCAGTTGAAATCCTGCCTATATTAAGATGGCCACTGCCCAAGTCAGAATCAGCAGTGATTTTCATCAAAAATCACCATAAATTTTCATCAAAAGTAGGTCAGCTCAGAACTTGCTGGTAACAGTCCCCTAATGCACCTTTTTGCCAAAAATCAAGGTTCTAATGTCAACGGTTCTCCTTATTATGCCGACGAAAGGATTCGGATGGACTCACTCACTCACTGACTGACTGACTGACTACCGGACAATTTGCGGATGAATAGAATAGAATAGAATAGAACCTTTAATTGTACTTTTTTACCCGTTGATGGGTTAATGTGTACAGGAGAAAACAAAACAGAATAAATCTCAACATGTTCACCGGATTCAATAAGATACATTGAATGGTAGCCTACTTCGTAGGAATATACCATATTTACAACAGGTATCAATAGTTAAAAACCTGCTGCATGCTGTAGACATATATGAAAGAAAGTAAAAGTACAAACCACAAATTTATGCTGGAAGACACTGATCAATGAACCTGTCACTGCTATCAGGTCTAATCTATTGTCTAAGAAAGGATTAGCTTCTGTTAATTTTATTGATAGTCCACTAGTCGAGGTTTACTGATACCTAATTTGCCAACTGAACTCTGGAATTTTCAATATTTCCTGTAACTTAGCTTTGTGATCCACCCTAAAATGATTTGGCCATGTTGAATGAAGGGTTTGGCCAAATTAGAGAGAAATAAAGCCCTGTATGATACTGAAGAAGCTCATGTACAATGGTCCTTTTACATGTTGGCTGCCATTTACATGTATTTCATTCAAGAACAAGTGATCTTGTACCTTAAGCCAGTTGAATTAAATATCAACCTTGGGTTTGGGAGAAGAAAAAAAATAACCCACTTGATACATCTGGAAATAAAACATGCAATGACGCACATACGTGAAGATACATTTCCATTATCTGGTGAAACAGTTTTCTCTTTTTTTCCTTGTTCTCCCTTTGATTTATGGCCAAGACTGTTAATGATGCTGTCAGGAGTTGTTCCCCCTTAATCATCTAGATAACCATCAGCAGGCAAATAGAGCACCACTCGACCCATCATTTCCTCTACAACTACATAAACATAAGTACTATTCCAACTGGAAAGTCGAAATTTACACATTCTTCATCTATTCTTAGCTCTCTTGGTGGAACATTTTCATGGTCCGCATTCTGAAAGACATGACTATACTTCTGCACTGCCTAAATGATCCAAGATTTTGAAGTAGTTTTACGCTGTTTTGGCCAGGTACAACCCGATCTCCGCGCCCCGGTGAGATTAATGGCGTGGATTATACATTCCTGTCCATGGAGGAGTTCATCGAGTTGGAGAAGACCGGAGCTTTACTGGAGATGGGCATTTATGATGGTATGTAACTGGACCCCTTCCCCCCCCCCCCACCCTCTGTACTCATACACATCAAGTGTCATTACATGTATATCTACCTTAAAGATGTAATCAGCCTTAAAATCGATGGATTTTGTAAACTCTGCCCTCTGCATTAGCCCAACTCGCACTACATTTTGTTGTATTAGAACGGAACAGTGTGTTCGTGTTTTTGTTCGTGGTAACCTCACACCGCGAACATTTTCTCTCGATGAAGCAGCGAGGCCATTTTGTTGTGTCATGTGAGAGCGACTTCGTCACATGACCGACAGCTGCCAGTTGATTGGATAACTGTTGCTAAATGTTCGGACACATGTTCGCGATCACCACACACTGAAGACAAAAACTTGTTTCAGGGCAAAAATGTTCGCAATGTTTGCAAAAGTTTGATATCACGAACATTTGTTCCGAACAGATGTTTTCTGTTTCTGGGCACCTCACACTGCAGACAAAACCTGTTCTGAACAGTGTTTTTGTTGTAATACAACAAAGTGTTCGTATTGTGAGTTGGGCTTAAAGTATCATATGTATTATATTTGACAATAATGGGATCGCCATATACAACGAATAAAGAATATCTTGTCAGAAAAATTTGAAACTCTGTCCGCTTCGACGGGTTTTCTGTTTCGCCATTGTGTGTGTGTTGTACGCGGAGTGGAAAATGACGTCACTGCATGACGTATGCATATCTGAATGCTGAATGAACAGCTGCAACCATGGGATAATGTCATGGCTCGTGCCTAATATTCGGTAATGTCGCATAGCATATGTTGGTATGCACACACGTGTATACACTTGACAAGGCCGTGGAAAAATAAACGCCATGCCATGTCATGCCATTTATTTTTAAAGATCAATTTCTTCTATTCCCTCTTGAATGGTAGAAACAAGTTTTGTTTTTTTGTGGTCAAATGTGTTTCATTTTGTCCCTGTTGTAACATATATCACTTTCGCTAAGTTTGAGAGACATCGATTTCAGTCTAGATTTGAGGCTGATTACATCTTTAATATGCATGTACAATGTGAATTTTTTTTTCTTCTGATTAACTACAACTGAATTATTCTAATTTTAATGAGCTTTTTCATAGCGTGAGATAGTCATCGAGATTGTACTGCTGCACATGTCAGTACTACATGTAGCAATATGGAAATATATGGACCAGTAAAATTCATATTATGTGTGGCATCATTCAAGTGGTAATATTTGAATTTTACATAACCCATATTTTTCCGTATAAATTGGGTAACCGGCCCTCTTTGTAAAGAATTTATCCCAATGTCGAGAGCCCCGTGGGGCTTCCGGGGATTGACCTGGGATGCACACCGCAGGTCATGGTAAGAATAAGGCTCAGCCCCTCAGAGAACTTGTCGTAAGAGGCGACTGAGGCACCTGTGGGGTTCCCGGGTGTGAAAAGGAATAGGACCCAACGTCGTGATATGACTGAAATATAGTTGAAAGCAACGTTAAATCATATTCACTCACTCACCCAACGTTGAGAAATATGAAGCAACCTTCGCAATAGCCTCTCTGGCATGACAATGACAGTTTTCGAACTTAGAATTCTCTGATTGTTTTTTGTTATAATCCACCATAAACCAAATAATTCTTCAGGATAGCTTTCCGCGATTCTAGCGGTGGATTTAGTTTATCTAAGCATTTGATTGCCACTTGTATGTAGACCGCATATAGCTTCGCTGGCAGGACACAGAATTATATGGGGTGGTCATTGTTGTTCACTGAAAACAGATGATTTCGTCTGAAGCGGATAAAAATTTTATCCCATTAACCCTATCTGGCCTGGGCGATTTGGAGTGTACCGCAGCCTGGGGGGGGGCATATTTTTACTATCGCTAAGGCTAGAGGGCTGAAACTTACCACACTATATCATTGGGTCAAGCTCTACAAGAAAGTGTAAGAAAAATTCAAGATGGCTGCCATGATGACATCACTGTGAAGATTTTCAAAAAGAACATTTTTGGACCTTTTTTTGGTCAGAATTTCGAATTTTTTATTTTTGTTTTTTTTCTTCGCAAAACTGCATGATAAATTAGTAAATAATAATCTGATGTGAAATAAAATAGATTTTATCCACTTTTCCATACAGAAAAGCAAAATTTTTGAAGAAATATGACGAAAACATCACTTTTCTGGTACCCCACATGGCCGCCATTTTGAATTTACCCATTTACCCATGATCCTCTGCTCGTAGGGAAAATGCCCCCCCCCCCCCCAAGGCCAGGTAGGGTTAAAGACCTTCACAGACAAGAACTGCACATAAACCATAATGCATCACAGAGATACTGACCATGTTGCCTGTGATTGTTTACAGTCAGAGTTTGGTAAGGGGAGATAATCTTCTACTGACAGCTGCATACAATTTTTTTTATGGGAGATTGAGATTCATGAGCTGACCATGCCATTGATGTCCGACGATCAAAAAACACAATTTTTTTTCTGGAGCGGGATAATTTACATTATTCTAATGACGTGTTTTAGATTTTGAATACTTCCGTGTGTTTACATGAATCCTTGTACATTTCAGGTAACAATTACGGCACCCCTAAACCCCCTAAAGAACCTGCAGCCGGAGCGAATCAAGTGAGACGGGCAAACTCTGCAGGCACATTAGTCCCCGGTGCTCACCCCTCATCCGACGGCAAACGTAGGAGGAACCGTAGCAATGTGGAAATGTCTTCTGCCAAGTCGTCCCCTATCCCATTTGGGGAGGAGGGAGACTATATCCCCACCCCCACCAGGAAAAAGTCGCTGGAGCGGGCTCACAGTGTTTCAAATCTTGGGCCACTGCCACAAAACTGGGAGATTGCCTACACAGAAGATGGCCAAACTTATTATATCGAGTAAGTACTTGCTCACTGTTATTGTTAAGGTTCTGAGGTCCCTAGAGGGATTTTGGATACCTCATTGGCTTTCATCTTCCAGTTTAAATTACATTAAAGAAACTCATTAAAGGTGAAATGTTAAGGTTTTCATATTTTTATACGCCCGCCAAAAGGCGGACGTATTATGTGATGGCGGTTTCCGTCCGTCTGTCCGTGTGTCCGTCTGTCCGTCCCCCGTGTCCGGTCTATATCTGGGACAGTTTTCTATCTACAGTTCTAATTTTTGGTGAGTGGATACCCTACGGGGAGACGATGTGTCGCGTACCAAAATGCAGGTCAAGGTCAGAGGTCAAAGGTCACTGGCCTAAAAAACAGGAAATCACTGAAGAGTTCATGTCCGGTCTATATCTGTGAACTTTTTTTATCCACAGTTGCAATTTTTTGTAAGTGGATACGCTAGGTGGAGACGATGTGTCGCGTATCAAAATTGAGGTCGAGGTCAGAGGTCAAAGATCACTGTTGCCTAAAATCAGGAAACCATTGATCATTGACAGTTTTCTATCTACAGTTCTAATTTTTGGTGAGTGGATGCCCAAGGGGGGAACGATGGGTTGCATACGAAATGTAGGTCGAGGTCAGAGGTCAAAGGTCAGTGTGACGGAAAAATCAGGAAATCATCAAAAATTACTAATTTTTTGTGAGTGGATTCAATAGGGGGAAATGAGGTGTCGCATACCAAAATATAGGTCAAGGTCAAAGGTCACTGACCCAAAAATCAGGAAATTATTAAAAATAACATTTTTTTGTGTGAGTAGATACATTAGGGGGACACAATGTGTCACATATCAAAATGTAGGTCAAGGTCAAAGGTCAAGGTCACTGTGACCCCAAAATCATGAAATTGTTAAAAATCATGATTTTTTGAGTTCATTGAGAAATTACGGGTAGCTGTTCTGTCATGTACCAAAATTTAGATCCAGGTCAATAGTCAAGATCACTATGACACCAGAATCAAGGTCAAAGGTCAGTGTGACCTAAAAATCAGGAAATCATTAAAAATTACTAATATTTGGTGAGTGGATTCAATAGGGGGAAATGAAGTGTGGCATACTAAAAATTAGGTCAAGGTCAAAGGTCACTGTGACCCCAAAATCAGGAAATTATTAAAAATAACATTTTTTTTGTTTCAGTAGATACATTAGGGGGACATGTGTCACATACCAAAATGTAGGTCAACGGTCAAGGTCACTGAGACCCCAAAATGGTGATTTTTTGTGTCTTTTGAGAAGAAATTACGGGGAGATGGTTTGTCATGTACCAAATTTAGGTCAAGGTCAATAGTCAAGGTCACTGTGACTCCAGAATCAAGAAATCTTTAAAACTTACTTTGTTTTGTGTCCGTAGATTCATTAGGGGGACATGATGTGTCACATACCAAATTGTAGGTCAAGGCCGAACGTCAAGGTCACTGTGACCCCCAAAATCATGAAATTCATAAAAATCATGATTTTTTTGTGGTACATTGACGGAAGACGAAGTGTCGTGTACCAAAATTTAGGTCAAGGTCAAAGGTCAAGGTAACTGTGACCCCAAAATCAGGAAATCACATTTTTATATGCCTGTCGAAGACGAGGTCATGTAATGCGATGTTGCGTTCTGTCCATTCATCCATTAACATTTGTTGTCCATGCGATATCTCTAGTCTCAAGGTATGGGATGGTACCAAACTTTGAGTATACCTTGCTCGCATGGCAAAGAGGAGCCATACATTTTGAGATCAATTTGTCCAAGGTCAAGGTCACAGTCCTTCAAAACTGAATCAAGTTTAGCTGACCATATGTGTTAGGTTGCAATATTCAGAGTTTTCTCCCCTACATGTATATGGCATTCGTCCATATTTGAAACTGCTACATTTAGGTAAACTGTTGTGAAATAATTACCATACATTTAGTAATTTAACGGGGAGAGGGGTCCTTTATGAACTTCATACCTCTTTATTAACTCAAGAACAAAGGTTTACTTCAGTTTCTTCTTCCTTCATGAAAATTATCTCGTCTGAAAGGAATCCATTTGCAGGAAAACTACTATTTTCGTGTTTGACTATTGTCGATTTCATTGTGGGATATGTGAGCTCTCGGGTCTTGCTTCAAGGTCAACTAGTTACCAAAACTTAAGCTCGTTAGTTTATCATTCCATATAAGATGTTATATATGTTACATTCTCAGAAGCACAAAATTGTAGGCTAGCTACCAATTGGAATCAAGGCTGTCAAACAACCTTGAAATTTGGACCAATGTAATTCCAGATACACTGGCCCCTTGGGCTCTTGTTCTTTTTATACGCCCGCCCAAAAGGCGGTCGTATTATGGGATGGCGGTTTCCGTCCGTCTGTCCGTCTGTCCGTCTGTCCGGTTCTCGTGTCCGGTCTATATCTGGGACAGTTTCCTATTCACAGCTCCAATTTTTGGTGAGTGGATACCCTACGGGGAGACGATGTGTCGCGTACCAAAATGAAGGTCAAGGTCACAGGTTAAAGGTCACTGGCATAAAAAACAGGAAATCACTGAAGTGTTCGTGTCCGGTCTATATCTGTGAACGTTTTATATCCACAGTTGCAATTTTTGGTGAGTGGATGCGCCAGGTGGAGACGATGTGTCGCGTACCAAAATTAAGGTCGAGGTCAGAGGTCAAAGGTCACTGTTGTCAAAAATCAGGAAATCATTGATCGTTGTTAGTTTTCCATCTACAGTTCTAATTTTTGGTGAGTGGATGCCCTAGGGGGGAACGATGTGTTGCATATTAAATGTAGGTCAAGGTCAGAGGTCAAAGGTCAGTGTGATCAAAAAATCAGGAAATCGTTAAAAATTTCTAATTTTTTGTGAGTGGATTCAATAGGCGGAAATGAAGTGATGCATACCAAAAATTAGGTCAAGGTCAAAGGTCACTGACCCCAAAATTAGGAAATTATTAAAAATAACATTTGTGTCAGTAGATACATTAAGGAGACACAATGAGTCACATACCAAAATGTAGGTCAAGGTCAAAGGTCAAGGTCACTATGACCCAAAAATCGTGAAATTGTTAAAAATCATGATTTTTTGTGTCCATTGAGAAATTGAGGGGAGACGGTTTGCCATGTACCAAAATTTAGCCCAATGTCAAGGTCACTGTGACCCCAAAATCAGGAAATCATTAAAAATCATGATTTTTTGTGTGCATTGATAGATTGAGGGAAGACGATGTGTTGTGTATCAAAATTGAGGTCAAGGTCAAAGGTCAAGATCACTGTGACCCCAAAATCAAGAAATCATTAAAAGTCACATTTTCATATGCCTGTCGAAGACGAGGTCATGTAATGCGATGTTGAGTTCTGTCCATTCATCCGTTAACATTTATTGTCCATGCGATAGCTCTAGTTTCAAGGTATGGATTGGTACCAAACTTTGAGTATACCTCACTCGCATGGCAAAGTGGAGCCATACATATGAGATCAATTTGTCAAAGGTCTAGGTCGCAGTCCCCAAAACTGAATCAAGCTTAGCTGACTAAATGTGTTGGAATATCGTTGGAATATTCAAAAGTCTTTCCCCTCCATTTATATGATATTGTCCTGTTGAGTTGTCTCCCATGTTTGAAACGCTTCATTTAGTTAAACTGTTGTGAAATAAAAACCATACATTTACTAATTTAACGGGGAAAGGAGTCCTTTATGAACTTCACACCTGTTTATTAACTCAGGAACAAAGGTTTACTTCATCACTTTCTTCTTCATTCACGAAAAATTATCTCATCTGAAAGGAATCCATTTGCAGGGAAACTGCTATTTTCTTGTGTTTGACTATTGTCGATTTCAGTGTGGGATATGTGAGCTCTCAGCTCTTGCTTCAAGGTCAACCAGTTACCAAGAGTTCAGCTCATTTTAGTTTATCATTCAATATAAGATGTGATATATGTTGCATTCTCATAAGCAAAAAATTGTAGACCTTTCTCTGGATTGCTAGATCAATTGGAATCAAGGCTATTAAACAATCTTGAAATTTGAACCAATGTAATTCCAGATATACGGGCGTATATTGAAGCCCCTTGGGCTCTTGTTATATTCATCATGGGTCATTTAATGATAGGAATATCAGTCTAACTACTTCATTTGGTTTTATTATCTCGCCTTACGAAGTAAAGGGGAGATATTGGGAGAGGGGGAGAGAGGATGTCGTCGTCGGTGTCGGTGTCCCCTGCCTGGAAATGAATGGGTTTTTGGTTTAGCAACTTAAAAAAAAATCTAGAAAAATTAGAAATAAATATAGAAAAAATAAAAAAAATATGGGGGGTGGGTATGCCACCTGGGGGTACTACCCCTGGGGTGCTCTAATGTTAAAATCCCTATGAATGAGTTTTGCGTTTAGCTGAAGTGCACATGTACATCTGTACTTGGAAAGTTTCTTGCAATTGTCAGCTTTCATTGGATGATTATGAAACTTGGTAAACATGTTTCTTATGATTAGAGGATGTACCTGTGCTATTTTTGAGAAGAAATATTAATTTTTCTCCAAATTATGACAAATGAATGAGTTTTCTGTTTAGGTAAATTGCACATGTAGGCCTCTACATTTATACATGTACATGCACATGGTAAGTTTGCTGCAGTTGTCAGCTGTCATTGGATGATTATGAAACTTGGTACACATGTTTCTTATGATTAGAGGATGTACCTGTGCTATTTTTGAGAAGAAATATTAATTTTTCTCCAAATTATGACAAATGAATGAGTTTTCCGTTTAGGTAAATTGTACATGTAGAGGCACATATACATGTACATGGTAAGTTTGCTCCAGTTGTCAGCTGTCATTGGATGATTATGAAACTTGGTACACATGTTTCTTATAATAAGAGGATGTACCTGTGCTATTTTTGAGAAGAAATATTAATTTTTCTCAAAATTATGGCAAATGAATGAGTTTTCTGTTTAGGTAAATTGTACATGTAGGCTTCTACATGATAAGTTTGCTGCAGTTGTCAGCTCTCATTGGATGATTACGAAACTTCATACACATGTTTCTTATGATTGGAGTATGTATTTGTGCTATTTTTGAGATGAAATATTAATTTTTCTCCAAATTATGGGAAATGATTGAGTTTTGCATTTAGCTGAAGTGCACATGACTACCATCACTACCACCACTAACATCCTACCTTCACTACCATCCATATCACTACTACCATCCCTAACATCCTACCATCACTATCATTCCATATGGACCCTCAGTGGCTGAGTGGTCTAGGGTGCTTCGCTGGTGACCGCTAGCCTCACACTGCTGCACCGGCACGGGTTCGAACTTCCATGTGTGGAAGATTGTCAGTTACTTGCCAACGGGCGGTGGTTCTCTCCGGGCACTCCGGCTTCCTCCACCAACCAAACTGACTGTCACCATATGAGTGAAACAACCTTGAGCGTGACATTAAACCAAATCCCCCTCCCCTACCATCCATACCATCACTACCATACTGATCATCACTACCATCCCTACTATCATTACCATCCATATCATCCCTGCCATCACTATCATTCCAACCATCACTGCCATCCCAACCATCACTACCAGTCATACCCTTCCAACCATCATTGCCATCCCAACCATCACTACCATCGGATCCCTACTATCGCTATCATCCATACTATCACTACCATCCCTACTATCACTTACATCCTACCATCCATGTCATCCCTGCCATCACTGCAATCCCAACCATCACTACCATCGGATCCCTACTATCATTATCATCCATACCATCCTACCATCACTACTATCACTTACATCCTACCATCCATGTCATCCCTGCCATCACTACAATCCCATCACTACCATCCTACCATCACTACCATCCATACCATAACTACCATCCATACCATAACTACCATTCCTACCATCACTACTATCACTACCATCCATACCATCCATACCATCACATCCATACCATCACTACCATCCATACCATCACTACCATTCCTACCATCGCTACCATCCATACCATCACTACCATTCCTACCATCACTACCATCCATACCATCACTACCATCCATACCATCACTACCATCCATACCATCACTATCCATACCATCCTACCATCACTACCATCTATGCCATCACTACCATCCATACCATCACTACCATCCATGGCATCACTACCATCCATACCATAACTACCATTCCTACCATCACTACCATCCATACCATCACTACCATCCATACCATCACTACCATCCATACCATCACTACCATCCATACCATCACTGCCATCCATACCATTCCTACCATCACTACCATCCATACCATCACTACCATCCATACCATCACTACCATCCATACCATCACTACCATTCCTACCATCACTACCATCCATACCATCACTACCATCCATACCATCACTACCATCCTCCTACCATCACTACCATCCATACCATCACTACCATCCATACCATCACTACCATCCATCCCATCACTACCATCCATACCATCACTACCATCCATACCATGATGGTGATGGTAGTAATCCCACTTGGGTCTGGACTATCCAGCAGTAATCCCACAGAGGACTATCCATCAGTAATAACATGGGACTGGTCCACCCAGCAGTAATCTCACACTGGAATGCCCTATGTGCCAGTAATCCGACTGCACTGACCTATCCATCCTACATGGGATTAACTATTGCCAGTAATCCCACATGGGACTGATGTTATTGTCTGTACCAGATAATCTATTCCAGACATTATTGTCTGTACCACATCACTTATTCCAGACCTTATTGTTTGCTCTACATGTATGCTTTCAATACTGCTGCACCTTTGGCGGATGACCCCGCAAGGCGAGATGTTGGGGTTCTCAGAACGCTTGTTATATGTAGTTTTAGCTCGGTGATATTAGCCTCAGTGCTAGCGTTTCATGTTGTCCATGTAAAACCAAGGGTAAATAAAGATTGATACTGATACTGATTTCTTAGAAAGTTTAAAGGTTCTACCAAATACCTCCTGTACACTTCGTATGAAAACATAGAGAGAAGCTGTTTAAAGAACAAGTTGATATTGTTTCCTTCGAAAAATGACATTGAATTGGATTTTTTTAAAACAATAAAACAGATGTGGCAAAAAACATATTAAAGCCGTAACCTCTGACCCGTGATGTCAGAGTCTGATTACGATCACATCGTACAATATCGACCAGTCGGTTGAGTCGGACGTTCTGTTGTGACATATGTCGCACAACAATTGAGTATGACAACATCATCATGACATCAAAAAAGGCTTTATGTTTAGGCTTTGTGATGTTGTTGGCGACACATTATGGAGATATTGCCTACAGTATTCGCTCACTACGAACGATTGTAATCATAACATCATGGGTCAGCATGTCATGGCGGCGGGCCGTCGACATTTCCAAACAGGCGTGATATTTGAGGGTTCAAGTTATTTTGTTCAAACTTTGACCATTTCCAAAAACAGTTAACTGCTATTAAGAATAACCTCTTACAACAATTTAGCATGAAATATGTATTGGATGTGGGGACCATTTGATAGAACCTTTTATCATTCGGTTTTCTATGTGTGCAGCACATTTCTCAGTATGGTAATGGCTGTTGAAAATAGTGAATTTATTATTTGTCGATGTACTTTTCAGCTTTAGTATTTTGCGGGCAGTATCAACATCACAGTATCATAATCACATTAATTCATCAACATGTTAGGTGAGGCAATTCAGATTTAATTCAGGTTAAATTATATCTTATATTTGTTCAACGTTTTGTTTTTTAGCAAAATGTTCAACAGCTAACCTCATGTGCATGACAGACAGGGCCAGGGGAGGCTACTTTTCCACCTGCAGACTCCATGAGCCAGCCCGTCTCCTTCAGTGCCCAGCGAGAGGTCCAGCTGCGCTTCCTCTGCCCTGATGACATTGCTGATGTGAAGTTACTGTGTGTGGAATGGTTCCCCATAGAGTAAGTTTCTAAGCTGTGGTAATCCCTCTAATAACTCAATTCCCCTGTCAAAATTCAGTCACTGACCACTCTCAAAAATCATTGAAATAATGTTAGAAATAATGGATTATATGCATTAATTTGGACAATTTCGTCCACTTCTTGTTCTAATAAATTTGATCACCCCAGATTTTATGAAATTTGTTGGAATTATTGGAGGGATTCCCATACATGACTGATTATGATTCAAGAGAAATTAATAAACCGTAATTTTTTACGACAGACATTTTGAATTTGTGACCCCGTAAAGTAGGGAATACATGTACATTTTCTATAGCTGTGCTCAAACTCTTCCACGCATGCACCTCAGTTCCGTGTGCTCGGGGCCAATGCCATTTGCATGGACCAGAAATCCTCGTGCTTGTTAAGTACTCCACGGAATAGGCTGGATAAAATTCTGTGGACTCCAGGGCTTTAGATTACACCCTAGATACAACGTTAAATCCTGTCTTGTGCCCAAATTAGGATGCACCCAAATTAGAGAGCCAAAAAAAAAATCTCTAAAAAAAAAAAAAAAAAAACCTGTTCAAGGATTGGATTGGGCGAGTGCCATGATTTATGGTCCATGCTCTTGGAATTGGCCCTGAGCAGACGGAAATAGATTGATGGACAAGGAACTGAGGTGAGTGCATGGAGGAGTTTTCTAGGCCTGAAGAGTGAGAGATGTTAATACTGGATTCAACCTGAACTCCTCCCAGGTTCACACAGCATTATTTCAATAGAGTATTTGCTCATGACTATCACCAGGTGGTGCCAATTGGGCAAATCACACTGACAGTGACGCCATCTTGTAGACATTGGGCAGAAATACTTTCCTTGAAAGGTTGATTACCATACGTAATTTTTTTATGGTGATATTTGATGTTGCAAGAAAAAAACGTATGTAAAAATTAAAACAATCGCAAATTCATTTTGTTTGTCTCACTGTTCATTTCAGCTATCCGGACGCATGGTATGAGGAAATAACCTCTAACCCAAAGTTTTACTCCCTGGCGGCCACATACCACTCAAAAATCATTGGTATCATAGTGACTGAGGTGAAGCCCAAGCCAAAGATCAACAAGGAGGTACGTAACAGACTCTCGTGAACATTTGTGAAATCTGCGAGAGCTGTTTATCACTCTCCTGGATTTGGTTTGCGTGAGTGATGGGAGAGTAATCACTATCTCATATAGCACTCTCCATTGCATTGGCAGTTTCAAGGAGAGTGATCAAAAGCTCTCCTGGAGAAAAAAAATTAGGAGAGTGATGGAGAGCGAAATTAAAACTGAGACTGATGTACATATGCTGTTTATTCCCCGAGTGTTACAAGGAATAGGACCCTACCCGTGTGATTTCTTGGTGTGAAAAGCAATAGGAACCAAACGTCATGATATGACGGAAATAGTGTTGAAAGTGACTTTGAATCATATTCAGTCACTAACCTTATTTAACAGTGAATTATAAGAATCGTAAAAGATATTTCACTGCAGTTAAATATAATTTTTTTTATTTAACTGCCCTGAATAATGGCTATGACATCGGACTAGCACATAGTACTATGCCACTTCTTTCCCAAGCTGCTGAGTTGTGAAGATTTTCTCTCAGCTGGGCCTGGTACATTGGAAACAAGACACACAGATACAATAGTCTCAATCTGAATTATTCCAAATTAAAATAACTCGAATAATGCGGGAAATTTGAGTGCTTGCAGGTGTATGAACTCTGAATAAAGATATTATCACTAAATCCTGTTCAAACTAATACACATAGCTTTCATGATGTTACCACAAAATGATACAATGGTATCGCTGAAGGAGGTTGTTGAGTGTGAACGACCCCTCTCATAATGATATACATGTGTGCACAAAATATGTTATTTGGTCATATTGGACAGCACACTATATGTGCCGTGCCCTCTAATAAGTAACCATAGAAAATGACCCCCTATAGAGTAATCCCGGGGACACCCATGATACATCCCTGGTCTGTTATTGGAAGTGTTGTCCTGAAAATTAACCTATACTTAATTGTTCATAATCATTAATACTGTTTTTTATATCAATTTCTTGGTTTATTGTTACAGGATGCTGATATTCTGCCTGCCCAGTATCCATCTGAAGTAGAAGTAGCCTATATCCTTAGCCTTGGTGTCGTCAATGATTTCAGGAGACATGGCATAGGTAAAACTTGTTGAAATAATTCAGCTGTTGGTTTCATTTGTATCCCAATATTTTCGGATGACACTTTCTTGGTTTTAAAAGTACAAACTCTTGTGCTTTATGGGCCATTCCCTTGAAAGCTTAGGTGGCCAAGTTGTTTAGAGCGCTTGCATTTACTTCTGGCGATTTTGATGTCAAACTCTGAGGGCAAGGGTTCGAGTCTCAAATGAGACCGGCCCACCCAGCACAACTGTTCGTGCTTTACCAAGAGAGTGTCATCCTAAAAATAATAGGATATAAACGTTACCTAACTTCTAAATGGTGTTAGTATTTGTATATAATTTAGTTTAGTTTAGCAATCAGACTATGGATATAATTAAAACATGTAGAATGCTGATCTTTTTGTCATACATGTTAGGACTGTATTCATATGTGTAAAATCTTCCTGTATGAAACAGAGGAACTTGATCAAGGGAAGTAATTCAAGTTACCTTCCTTGTTTCTATTGGACATGTCCATGTCAAAGAAACCATTCAATGACAGATAGCTCAACTGTTCGCGAAACCTGGACATGTACATTCAAATTTGTTTAACAATTTCAAGGTCATTTGTGAACAAACTGATGTGGCAACGAAGCAGTTGAAGATTTCATTTGGTGTCTCATGAGACATTTTTTAAAAGCTTAGCTTACACCTGCCCAAAAGACGTTTGTACGAAGGTGATTTCTGTCCATGTGTCCCATTTGTCTGTATGTCTGTTCACTCGTGTATAGTCTATATCTAGGACAGTTTTCTATCTCTAGTCAGTCTCCACATTTAGGTGTTTTCACTAGGTGGAGAGGATGGGTTGCATACCAAAGTTGGTTGAGGTCAGTGCTCAAAGGACACGGTGGCCAAAATAATCAGGAAATTATTGAAAATTGCTACGTTTGTGAGTGGATTCATTATGGTGCCAAGATATGTCAAAATTGAGTTCAAGGTCAAAGGTCACTGAGACCCCAAAATCGGGAAATCATTAAAAATCACAATTTTTTGTGTCCGTAGATCTATACATTGAAGAAAGAAGATGTGTCATATACCAAAATTGGGATCACGGTCAAAGGTCAAGTTCACTGTGACCCCAAAATAAGGAAATCATTAAAAATCACAATTTCTGTGTCAGTATAGATGCATTATGGAGAGATCCTGTGTCATGTACCAAAATTGAGGTCACTGTCAAAGGTCCTCAAAATCTGTGACCCCAAAATCTGGAAATCATTAAAAATAGCAATTCAGTGTGTTAGTTGATACATTAGGGGGAAACTATGTGCTAGCATACATATTGAAGCCAATATATCTTCTTTATATGTAAGTGATTGAATAACTGGAAACTTTGTTCATGTCATTGTCATTATAGCCTCCCTTCTCCTGGACAGCCTACTCTCCTATCTCACCATGTCGGAGCACTACGACTGTAAAGCTATATATCTCCATGTCCTGTCTACCAACAACATCGCCATTCGGTTCTACGAGAGGCGAAGCTTTCGTCCCCACAGTTTCTTACCTTATTATTACTCCATAGGAGGCAAGCCAAAAGATGGGTATTCATACGTTCTCTACATCAACGGAGGACAGCCACCTTGGTCATTCATGTATCCTTTTCTCCTAATGTGTATTCCTGTCATATTGACTGCTATGGCAGACTGTTGCTGACTTGAATTCTCTCTGATTATAAATGCTTTTACCATTGATGGCACATTCCACAGAGAATAGGCAGTTTAAAGTAAATCCTATATTCTGATATCTATGCCGTAGCTACTGTCTGTCTCAGTCATATTACGAGGGAACGGGATTTTCGGCTATTTTTCTCAGAACAGTGAAATTTCGCACATCGTCTGAATATTATTTGTGCATTTATATTCCGAAATTTCATGAAAATCCAAACAAAATGTGGGTCAAATTCACCAAACCGAATTTCCCCCTGACAATTTTGCATGTTGAATTATGACTTCTTAGCAGCCAGTTCAAATGTTACAACATTGCAAGCCCAACTTCATTATGCTTTGAAAATAACATGCGAAGTACAAGTATTGGAGATTTTCTTTAATTCTGAATAAATTTTCTCAAAATTTCGGAATAAAAATGCAAAAATTACATAGATACTGTGACGAATTTAGCTGCTTTGAGAAAATTGACTCGGATGTATATTGCCAAAAATCTAGTTCCCTTGTATTACGTATTACATTAATAATGTGAAACAGACAGTAGGATGTCTTGAAGGGTGGTTTCCTTTCATTTCAAAAGAACCGTGTGCGATGGTCTAGTGGATAGAACATTCACCTCGCAAGCAAGACTTCCTGGGATCAATACCAGGCTGAGTCATACTTAAGGCTTGAAAAATGGAACTTGTTGCTTCCTCTCTTGGCACTCGGCATGATTAGGATAGATCAAGGACTGGGTCACCCAGTGTCAGGATAACGTGACTGGGGTCTGAGAAAGGATTTTCTATAGAAAAAGGTTATTATAGCTCTTAAAAGGGCACAATCCCCCCTTGGCTATGGAACTGGCCAGGTTATGATGTATGGAATAGGAGGAGACTGAAACCGTGTTTCAGAGTGGTACTCTGATACTGTACAAGTATTAGTATGAAATCCTGAAATTTACTCTTGTCAACATTTTTTACAAAATTAGTTAATGTGTACCTCGCCTGAAATCTTTAAATGTACTTGGTATTGCTTGTCCATATCTGATCCAATGTGGTACATGTTGGGGGAATATTAGTTGTGTGTGTGGTGGGGGGGGGGGGGGGTAATAAGCTTTGTGCCTTAAAAGTTCAAAAGTTTGATCTCCTGCATATGGATATACTGTGCAATGTAGGCTAGGGGACAGGTTGGAATTTTGAATTTTTGTTGTCTTGTTTTCTCTGCTTAATATTCGAACAACTGTTGGACACCTTAACCAATCCTCAGAGACTACATCAGTCACTGCAGCACTGTGTTGGCCAAATTTCACCCGTGTTCTCTTCCCGTGCACATCCTGCGGACAATCCAGGGCTGGCTTGGCCGGATGTTAATCAGCACGGGCCCCGCCTCTCACCACTCCCAGTCTTGACAGCGTGGGGACGATATCAGAATCTAGTCTGATAATTGTTTGTACATGTATATTTGTTAATTTATTCAATACACAGAGTGCTTTGCAAACAGGATTATGATGATTACAGTGAAGTGTGTGACAGAATTCCTATATATGTGACAGTTCCGCATATTTTATCGCCGCCCGTATTATTCTCACAGCATCAGAACTTTCCCCCAAATCTACATGAGAATTTATTTGCAGTATTTGAATGATGAGATTCTAATGACCCAAGTGAAAACCTTGCTGCCCAAAAACAAAGTTCTCGGCATGTCATTGGCCACTGCTTTTTCTGATGTAAACGAGTGAAACGGGCTGCCAATATGTTAGGGATCGAGAGGATCCCATATAACTTGATCATGTGATGAAAATTCCCACTCGAGAGGAGGACAATTGCATGCCAACATAGCTGCCAGGCGAGGTTGGGGTGTATCTTCCTTCTCTCAAGTGGGAATTTTCATCCCATGATTAATTTAATATGGTAGTCTTTTTTTCATATAATTTAAATCATTAATTTAGTCAGTATTTTATTAAAAATATCAATGACACGCAGAGAGAAACATTGCTGGAGCACTCGTGCCAAGGGTCCTGACTGGCCACCTGCATCGCACGCGCTCATCCCACAAACATGGAATGAATTATCCCAGCATGTTATTCTGCATAGGTTTTATGGAGTATTGTATGGGGAAATTGTATCATGGGTTGTTTTGGGACAGCAAGGTTTACATGGGCCATTTTGATGAGAAGTCTGTTCAGTCTTAAAGAAAAATATCATCAGTGCCTCATATAATTCAAATGGAGGCAATTACCCCACAACAGGGGAAACTCCTATCAACCCTATCCAACTAATATTCCAGCATATAGGCTGTACTGAGTATAGTAACATGGGAGGCACAGTAACATGTATTGAAGATTTTGTACAGATTCCTATCAAATTTGGCTGTGAGAATTATCTGTACCAATATATACTCCTGTGCAAAAGTTAAGCATCACCCTATTTTATCAACAGTTCTATTGAACAAGCATGTACAGTTGCAAAAAGTGCGATTAGACAGTGCGTACCTGGACATCTTCTAAACCAACACACGCTGCTGCTCTTATAAAAGACAAAAAAACAACCTTGTTTGTCATTCATCAGAACTTTATAAGCATCACAAGACAATGGCTGAAAATGGACAAATTAAGTATGTCAGTTCCACATAGTCCATCATGACAAAAATGATGTAGGTGATCACAAAGTAACAATCGTCCTGTACATTTCCATGCTACAGACTACAGTTCTCTGTCAGTATCTAGTGTACCCTCCTCTTACGCAGACGACGTTCTCCTCATACTGGTAATCAACCAACTGATCTGTATCATTGAAAAACGATCCCATTGCTCATAAAGTGTTCGGGTCAATTCTTGTCTTGTCTATATTGAGAGGTTCCTTGCTATCGCTCTGAGACCCAATATGTCCCGCAAGTGCTTAAGGGGCTGATTCAGATGAGGGCTTTTAAATGGCCATAGCAAAACTGGGTGGTGCTTAATTTTTGTGCAGTTGTATATTAACAAAAGATGTCAAGAATGGTGATTATTTTGCATGTAATTCGTGAATTGTACATCATATTCTCAGTTTAAACTAAAGTGTTCTGGGATAAATTATTGTTTATATATATATATACATATTCCGTATGCTTTCACCATGTTCACCGACTAGCAGTGTACACAGGCAACAATAACACTATGTCTGACTAGCAGTGTACACAGGCAACAATAACACTATGTCTGACTAGCAGTGTACACAGGCAACAATAACACTATGTCTGACTAGCATACACAGACAACAATAACACTGCCTGACTAGCAGTGTACACAGGCAACAGTAACACTATGTCTGACTAGCAGTGTACACAGGCAACAATAACACTATGTCTGACTAGCAGTGTACACAGGCAACAATACCACTATGTCTGACTAGCATACACAGACAACAATAACACTGCCTGACTAGCAGTGTACACAGGCAACAGTAACACTATGTCTGACTAGCAGTGTACACAGGCAACAATAACACTATGTCTGACTAGCAGTGTACACAGGCAACAGTAACACTATGTCTGACTAGCAGTGTACACAGGCAACAATAACACTGTCTGACTGGCATACACAGGCAACAATAACACTATGTCTGAATGGGGGACTTGCACAATGGCATCTATCCAATCAGATTCTGTGATTGCCACTTCCTGTTTGTCTATTTTGTCCCAGTAACCAATCATCTGACAGAACTAGCACTTCCTGTTAATCTTCTGTTCATATTGCGCAAGCATCCCATTAATATACTGCTCACTTCTGTGATACCTGAACATTTTCCCTGGCATCACAACAGGTGTTTGCAACAAACTATGAAGTAGAAGATTTAGATTAAATAATTAACAATTTAACAGCTTGATTCAGATTCATTTATCACAGCAAACAATGGGTGACTTGCACAATATCAATCAGATTATCATATGTCACTTCCTGTTTGTCGATTTTGGCCCAGGTGACCAATAAACTGACAGAACTGGCACATTTGTTGCTCAAATCTACACCTGCTGTTGCTATGGCTTATCTCCCTTTAGGAGCATCCTTACAAATAGTTAAAACGAAAAGTTGTCTCCCCTTAGGGAGCTCTCTCAGCCCAGCTAGGTTACTTAAGCTCTGCCCAATCCTTAATCTCCCTCTTTCTCTATTTGTACCTGCTCGAGTGTGGTGCATATCAAGGAAGTGTCCTATAGTGCTGGTTTGGTTGTTGTTGGTTTGACCTTCGGTTGTACCTTTGCTAAACTAGTATTTTCTCTTGCTGTATTTCTTAGACATTATGTCTGAGATATCTGTCCCTGTAAATTCTAATTCATGCCGTTCGTGTCGGCAGTTTTGGTCTAGTTTGGATGCTCACACGAAAGGTCACCTTTGTTACCGTCAGCCACGTGTTTAGAGTGTCTAAGTTGGGATGTTACCGCCTGGAGGTTTATGCCCAGGCTTGACGAGCGTATTTATTACGGGCTACGGTAGACCCTGCTTTATCTGCGGACGAAAGACGCCAAAATGAAATTGCTCTTGTCGGAGATTTCAAATTTTAACTAAGATCTTTCTGGTTTCTTGTTTGGATTTATCGCATAGATTTAGTCCAGCCAGCTTCTATTAGGATCCCTTTCAGTGGGACTGTTTGTACGTTAGGATAATGTTAAAATCCCAGACAGTTCAGAACCGGTTGGTAAAGTCTTGTCTGGCGCGTTTGTGCACAAACCTGTTTCTTTGTTTGGACAACAAAGGATTCTGTCCAAAGCCCGGCTTTCTCAACTGCTCTTTTATTATCGGGAACGTGTGTTCCGGTGACATATCTGAACTTTGACCGCTGGTGAAAGCGACTGATCTGTCCAGAGTACAGTGTGTAAGCCTGTCTGGCTGGGATTTTTTATGACGATGAAACTGTACGAAAAACGAACAAAAGATTTTTGCTTCACGGGTCGGCCTGTAGTCCAGTCCATTGAAAATAGAAACGCTTCAACTAGTTTCTGCAGGGAAATTGTATTCTCGCTGTTTTAAACGATAACACCTTCATCTTTTGTGTTGTTGTTGTTGTTGTGTTTCAGACTTTTCAGTTTTTGGTAGTTTACTTCTATGCATACAGTTCATTGTTCCTACCAAAATTTATTCCCTTGTTATATCAAGTGTTATTCTGTTTATTTGATATCTTGTGATCAGGAGAGAAAACTTGCAGAGGTTTTTCTCTGTCTTTTATTCTTACGTTTTTGTTGTTGCGTTTGTCTTCGTCGCCACAAGTCAAAGCTATACACTAGTCTACCACGTCTTTGTTACATTTTAATGACGGTCTTTTTGTACTTCGTAAGTTACTTTCGTCTGAGAACGAATACCGGTTACAGCCTAGTAAGAAGAACGACAGACAGCTCCTAAGCAATGTTCTTTGCCGTTTTTCTCCTTGACAGCTTTGTCCAAACATCTTTTGGTCTACAGCATTTGTTTGATCTTAAATTTTATTATCTACCGGCGAGAGACTGGATGATAATTTCATCTATTCCGTTTGAGGACTTATGTGTAGTTTAGACCTCTAATTGGAGGGTGAGTCTAGATTGCACATTGTTCTTGGTTGGTCAATTCAAATTGTGAAATTTAATGACCTTAGTTTATCTACCGGCGAGAGACATCAAAATGTAATTGCTCTCTTCGGGGAATTTTAAATTTTATTGAAGATATTCCTAGTTACGTTGGAAGTATCTTTGTGTTGATGTCGGGGATGTTGCTACCACGGGGAGTTACGCCCACGATTAACGCAAGGAACAATGAATGTGTTCTTCATCTCCTCTGCGTTTCAAATCTCATTACAGTTTCGCGAACTACGGCTGTTTCGTTCGGACTCCACTGTGACTTTTTGAGTTTCGGGTTTACAGTTTTCGGATTCAACTTCAGTTGTTTTTCCTTCTACGTCGTTCTTGTTCGCCATAACGTCATTCCTGTTCACCTAAACGTCGTTTCTCGTACATTTAAAAGGTTGTACCCTGCTCCATTGTGAGCGTATATGTACAATAAATTGAACTGTTTTGAAAGAAATTGGGGAAATCACTACGCCATTTTCTCACGCAACGCTTTTCTCGTTTCGCATTACGTCGTTCTGTTACACCTCAACGACGTTCCATTACGCCGTCTCGTTCTCATACACCTGTACGTCGTTCTCGTACATCTGTTAGACGTTCCCGTACGCCATAACGCCGTTCACCACGTCGTTCTTTTATACCTCCTTATCAGGGTCGTCAAGTTTGACAGTCCCGGTCTCCATTTCTAGATCTTTCTCTTGATTGTCATAGAGGCTTCGGCGTTTGTTCGCCTGCACGTCTCTCGACTTTGGTGTTTTAAAAAAAAAAAAAAAAATCCTTTTGACAATTCGGTTGATGCGTCTTCATTATCGCTTGGTTGACCTCCATCGTTTTGCGAGATGCATATCTTCTTATACCCATTCATCCTCGTCTTCAACGTTTCCTACGATTCACCATCGACGGTCGTCGGTTTGAGTGGCAAGTCCTCCCGTTCGGAGTCAACATCGCCCCTTGTATCACTTCTCTAGTCTTGGCGTTTTTCTCCATCTCGGGGCTTTCACTTCGAGGTTTACTTAGGTTCGTCGTTACTTTGGGAGCAGTTTTTCGACACTCTCCATCAAGTGCTTCGTCCCCGTATAGACCGTTCGACCAGTTTTTAGACGTTGGCATTATAGTTGTTTTGTCATCAACTCGTAGGGCTATTCATTTCTACGCAGGACCTTACTCATTACGGTCGTCTCCTAGTTCGGTCACTGCAGTGCCATCATTATTTACAGACGTCATCCCTCAATCCATTAGTGCTGGTATTGACGTCTCTACATCCACATCTGATTTCCCGCCACATCGTCATGCGGGGTGTTCCTTTCCGATTCCCATCTCCGGATCACCATCTCTACACCGATGCTTCCGAGACCCGTTGGGGAGGCCATCTGGACGGACTGGAGGTGTCCGGCAGATAGTCTAGGTTGGATGCCAGACTTCACATCAACTTTCTGGAAATGAAGGCAGTCATCCTAGCAGTTCAGCATTGGAGTTGGCGTCTCGTGAATTCGTCCCTTCTCATCGCTACGGACAACTCTACTGTCAGTGCTCACATCAACAAGATGGGTACCACCTGATCTTTGTCAATGTTTCGTTTGGTGTGGGATCTTTATGACTGGGCTCTCATTCATCTCTGTCATCTCAATGCTCGCCATGTTCCGGGTCGGCTCTTTGTTTTAGCGGACCACCTTTCTCGCCCCGACACCGTGCTTCAGATCGAATGGCCTTCATCCAGAGGTTTTCAGCCAGATCTGCAGCATCTGGGAGACCCCCCTTGATCGACTTGTTCGCGACGAGGAACTATGCACAGTTCGCCCTCTTCGTCAGTCCGATTCCGTACCCTCAAGTTTTCGCCATCAACGCCCTTTCAATCAACTGGGACTACTTCCTGGCTTATGCCTACCCACCCATGGCCCTGTTTCAGGAAGTTCTTCTTTAGATTACACAGCACGACTGCGTCATTCTGCTTGTGGTTCCGTGGTGGCCTCGTCGTCAGTGGTTTCCGGTACAGGTTCCACTTCTCACTGCTCCGCCACGTCATTTTCCAGTTGGCCCAGCCTGTTGCGTCAACCTCACGGGGTAATACATCACAACCCGCGGTGGCTCAACTTACACGTCTGCAGACTATCCAGAGTGCACTTACAGTCCAAGGATTTTCAGCAGAAGTTGCACAGACTATGGTTTCAGCCAATCGATCTTCCACATCGCAGCTCTATCAATCGAAATGGGCCTATTTCGCCTCCTGGTGCCGAGAACGTGATTCCGATCCCGACTCTGCCTATCTTTCCTTAGTAGCTGACTTCCTCCTTCACCTACATCGTGACAAGAAGTTTCAAATCAGCGCCATTGAGGGGTCCCGGTCTGCTTTGGCTAGGGTTTTATGTCTTTCGACCGGCATCGACATTAGTCTGAATGACAATATCTCTGCTCTCCTACCTGCTTTCGCCTTACAGTCTCGCTGTACTCGCCAGCTGTTACCGAAGTGGGATTTTGGTGTGGTTCTTAGTGCCCTGCTTCGTCCGCCCTTCGAACCTTTACAGTCCGCCTCTATTAAGCTGTTTCCCACAAGTCGGCTTTCCTGGCGGCTTTCGCTTTGGCGTCTAGAGTTTCCGAGTTTCACGCACTGGAAAGGTCGTCTTGACCTGGACGGCAAATTGGTCTCACATTTTCTTTCGTCCCATCCCTGAGTTCATCGCCAAGAATGAGGCTGTGCGCCAAGGTCCTTGTGCTCAACGTTTGTACTCCATCCCTGCTTTATCAGACTTTGTTCGTGACCTTGAGGACGACATCCTGTTATGCCCTGTACGAGCCATACGTCACTATCTCACTCGTACCGACCCTGGTCGGGGTTCTCGTCGTCTTTTATTCCGGTCTCTTCAGCCAACTGCAGTGCGTGACATTACCAAGAATACTAAATTGCTTCTTGGTTGCAGAAGACCATTAAGTGGACATATCAACTTGCCATTGACGCTCCCCCACTTCTGACCTCTGTTTCTTTCCATGGAATTCGTGCCATCGCTACATCATGGCCTTTATGGAAGAACCTATCCCTTCATGACATTGTCCAGTCTTGTGCATGGAGTGCCAATTCAACCGTTTTCTATCTGAGAGTTATGTCAGTACAATCAGATAGAGTGACCACGCTTGGGCCGCTGGTGGCTGCCCAGCACGTGGTCCAGTAACTTCCAAAGAAGAGGTGGGGGGGTATCTTCGTTCAGCGCAGCAAGTCCGTCAGTCAGCCAGCTTGCTGCATCATCACATCTGATCAGCCATTTCATATGTCCACCATATTACATGATCACCTCAATAGGTCAGTCAGTCAGCCAACTTACAAGACCCGTCTCATCGGTGAGTATGGTTACCGTTTAGGCATGGTTATTACTGGTTTTACTCTATTTACACCCACTGCGTCTCTACGACCTGGGTTTTTCCTTCTATTGAGTATTGTGTACCACATATACAATCAGGTTGTTGATTTTAATCCACGAGTACCCTCAGCGTCTTCGACCCGGGTTCTCTCTGGGTGAGTTTTAGTGTGCTGTAAGCCTATACAGTCAGCCAACTTACGGCATCATCACAGCTAATCACATGTCCACCTTATTACATGATCACCTCAACAGGTCAGCCTGTTGCCAACTCACAAGACATCTTTCAAGACCTGACACAATGGTGAGTATTGGTTTTTAGGTATACTTTGTGTCAGTTTCAGGTTTAAAGTACAGAGAGTTTGGTGCATGTGGGCAATTATGACCAACTCACGAGATCATCTCAAGAGAGGCAGATGCTGTCAACTCACAAGTCATCTTACAAGACCTGACACATTCGTGAGTACTACTTTCAGGTTTACCAGTGTCAGCAACAGGGACTAAAGTACAGAGAGTTGACGTAAGACGGCTTGTGGACTAAAGAGTGGTATAAGATGGGCACCTTGTATGCAATGTTGTCGGGATGTACATGACCACTTCTATTCATCATACACTGATTACCACTCGAATATTCACAGCGCCACTGGCCCGAGTTCCTTCGTGGGGGTAAAATTGTGCACCACATTCACGATCACGGCTACATGGATGAGTGCATTCAACAATCTATTATGATTACTCCATGTCTACCCACAGCGTCACCGACCAGGGTCCCTCTTGTCGAGTACTAGTGTGCCATGTCCGTGATCATCTCAGCGGTTACTCAGCCTGCTATTGGAACTACAACAAGGCTGAGGTGCCCATCTCCATATGTTGGTAGTGAGCCATAGCAACAGCAGGTGTAGATTTGAGCAACAAATATTAAATATTTATAAATAATGTTAGTATTTGTTATCAAATCAAACCTGCTGATGCTTTGATTACCCTCCCATCCTGCCCCTCACTCCACGGCCTTGCACACCACACTTCTCGGGCTATAAGAGTGAGAAAGAGGGAGATTAAGGATTGGGCAGAGCTTAAGTAACCTAGCTGGGCTGAGAGAGCTCCCTAAGGGGAGACAACTTTTCGTTTTAACTATTTGTAAGGATGCTCCTGAAGGGAGATAAGCCATAGCAACAGCAGGTTTGATTTGATAACAAATACTAACATTATTTATAAATGCTTAATTTCTGGTTTGTCTCAAGTTTCTATTGTACAGGACTCCCATTAAACTCTTCAGTTTTGGGATTCTCAATTGCATTACATTAATCAAAATTAATCACCCTATCAATCGCCCATCAAATTTGGCATAATTTTAGATAAATACATAAGTTTCCTGTTAAAAATAAATTTATATAAATACATCTTACAACTATCAGTGTTTTACGGCCTAGATTTTCTTCACTGGTTTATTGGTCCCCATAATTTGTGGGTCGCCTTCACACCAGCAATGGTCTGTATAGAATGAGTCATATCTATAATACACAAATTTAAATCCACAAGGACAGGCGTGAAATTATGAACGAGCTTATTAGTGCACAAATTAAAAAAATGATACGAAATGAAGAATATACATACGTGTGTACATAGAACTGAAGGGAAACCAAAACAGCCAAAGTGATAGCGATAAATCGGGACTACGAGGCGAGAAATTAGTTGATTTGCTCTCCGTCACTTATAGCCGTATCGGCTTATATAGGACACATGCATGCACAGTTCCTATATGGCACTGGTCCAGTTATGAGTTAGATGGGTTACATCCCCTGTATATCCATACAGTAGACCAGGAGACATGGAGAATGATCGACCATGGCCCAGCGGAAGGTGACCTCGACTCTGATAACCAATCAGGTTGCTGGAATTATCAGCCAATTGAATTAGAATTCAAATTCAGTCCATATCGGCAGTGAAACGAGACGCTGGCCAATACCTGCTAGTCTAGTTACGGGTGTACTGATTTTGACAAGAACAACAACAACATGCACGTATCCTAACTTTCTATATGTTAATTTTACAGTATGGTTTCACGTGAACAAATTGTGCAGGGTAGTGGTTTCACAACCATAATATGTGATGGTGTATACCAATGATTTACCAAGAGTCCCATGATAGTTCATTGTAAAACCAAAAAATCATGCAAATTGTGTAAATAGAATGTACATGAAATAAACCGTGAAAATTTCGCTCAATATTTAATACATAAGATGATGTGTACAGTTTTAATGATTATATAGCTGTTGTATAAGATATTGTGTAGCGAAAAGAACAACTGTAACTTGTGCAGACTGCAATGTGTGCCACTAAATCGTGCAATAGAAACTACAGTCGATCGTCTAATAATTCAATCACAGGAAGTCAAATTTCTTATTGTAAAATCAGGAGGTGATCAAATTTATTAGAACAGAAAGTTGCCAAAATAGTTCAAAATCTTGCAGATAATCGATTATTTCTCAATGCTACATGTATTACCGGTATAATGAGAAGTTGATTCAATTTAATAGACAGATTGATTGAATTTTGCCCGCATAATTTGGGGTGATTGAATTTTCATAGGGTGATTTAATTATTAGACGATTTATTGTACAGTTTGTTATGGTAATTTCTTTGTTTGTGTCACATGCAGACATGATTGAATGTCCTGGCAGACATTGTGGATATGGGTTGCTCATGGTATGTTTAGCCCATGTTACCTGTGTATTTAGCCCATGTTATCTGTGTTTCGCCCAAGCTCTCTGTGTTTTTGCCCATGCTATCTGTGTTTAGCTCATGCTATCTATGTGTTAGCCCATGTTATCTATGTATAGCCAGTGTTATATGTGTTTAGCCAGTGCTATTTATGTTTCAGCCCATACTATGTGTTTAGCCCATGTTACTCAGGTGTTCAGCCGATGTCACCTGTGTGTTTAGCCTAGGTTATGTTCAACTCGTGCAGAAAATGTGTTAATGGCATGATATGATAAACATGGTCTAATGTGATATAAAATTGTGTCATGTGAACACACAATTGTTAATGTGTCAAACTGTTTGTCATTAATGCATTGAATATGTTACTATGCCACTAATGCATATACTGTCATTATTGCATTAAACATGTCATTAATGCATTATTTATGTTAGTATGACATTAATGCATTAGACATGTGTTGAACCAAAATTAACATGGTTTGGAAATGTTATTTATGCATTAATTGTTTCATATTTAAGCATTTGTCATCATGGTCGGGCTGAACAAAATACTGCAATGTTTGTGTTATGATAATGTATTGATCAACTTCTGTTGAATGAGATATTGAAATATTATGTTCATGCCAAGTTATGGATGATCCATTATTACTGGATTGATGACTACAAAAATGCCATCAATGGGCAATGTTGAGTGTGGCATGTATGTGCCACAAAACATGACAGAAAGTTGTTGTTGATCGAGTCCTCGTTAAAGGCCTGCCATATTTGTGATGCCACCGTCAGATTGAACAAACAATAGCCTTCAATGTAGTTTTGAACATGTGTTCTATTTATGTAAAATACATCCCAAAGTTGTAGATTTTTGTTTCAAATATTCACCGGTTCATCCATCGAGGATCTGCTTTATGTAAGACTGCACTAGCTTTAATATTTTTTTTTTTTTTTTTTTTTTTTTTTTTTTTTATCATGTAAGGATAACAAGACAAAATGGAGAACAATAGTCTGTTTGGCACAGATGAGTCCAGACAGCCAGATGGGATATACTTCAGTACTATAATCGCTTGAACAATGTAATCTTACTAAAAAAAGTGGACCTTATGTATACAGGTTTTGATGTACCAAAATCTATCCACGAGTTTGACCACCCACTAAGCCAACAAGATTGTTAGGTTTAGTCCGGAAACACATGACCAACTTTTCTTTGACCAGTTGTCATGTATCTGTGTGAACAAGTGAACACAATTTTCTACATATTCTCCGATTATCCCGTTTCTTTGATCTTGTGTATGTGTAACAAGTCTATCACAGTAAAAAAAATTACCTTGAATGAGATTAATAATCTTAAATTTTTTTAAAGAAGAATTCACAGTTCTGTCCTCCATCGTACACAGCCAAATTTCCACATGTTGGTACCATATGCTAACTGAATGGGCCCGGAGCGGTACATCTCAGTACAGTACCAGTCAGTACTGACCAGTATCCACACAGTAACACTCAGTAACTGGTCAGTACTGATTGGATACTGTACATTACCACAAAGAACAGGACTGAACAGTACTGCATTGTAACTGAACAGTAACCAACCTGTTACTGTGCAGTACTGGTCAGTTACCACTTGGAACCAGGCTGTTGCTAACTGACATGTACTGCTCAGTTCAGTTCTGACCTGTGATTTTTCACACAGGAACTGTTCAGTTACAGCTCAGTACCTACATGTATGGTGGGCCTTTCCATGCAGTACCGTTAGGTAGTGTACAGCTCAGTACATGTCTGTGAAAAATTGCCTGTGTATGTCTATAGCACAGTAAATCTGAGCACCTGATAAATACATGTATGTGTTCTCACAACAAATAGAAGAATTTGGAGAACTTCTTGGCTGTTTTTACCCCTCGGCCAAAATTTGGCCGAAGGGTATTGTCGTCGTCATGTACGTCTGTCCGTCACACCTTTCTCGTTACCAAGATATCTTCAGAACGACTTACCCTAGGCACACCAAACTTGCAGTGCACATCCTTATGCTTGTGACCCAGAACCCTATTGAATCTGGACCTGATTGGTTAGAAACTTTGGTGGCCATCTTTAATTTATGCGAAACCATCACAGCTTTCTTGTTACCAAGATATCTTTAGAACGACTTACCCTAGGCACCCCAAACTTGCACTGCACATCCATATGCTCATGACCCAGAACCCTATTGAATCTGGACCTGATTGGTTGGAAACTTTGGCGGCCATATTTAATTTATGCGAAATCATTAATCTTGTGTATCTTAGGTACCATTTCTCTGTTCAGTGTGAAACTTGGTATAGATCATCGATGCATCAAGAAACTTCAAAGGAATGACCAAACCAGTTTCCCTGATTCGGTGAAAACCTTGGCGGCCATCTTTAATTTATGCAAAATCTTCAATGATATATATCTCTGATACCATTCAAGTGTTCTATACGAAACTTGGTATTCAGCATCGATGTATCAAGAGATCTGCAATGTATAGCCACATCAGTTCCTCTGAGTGGCGGGAAGGATGGGCGGCCATCTTTAATTTATGCAAAATCATTAATGATCTCTATCTCTGATACTGTTCGAGTGCTCGATGTAAAATTTGGTATATATCATCGAAGCATCAATAGACTTACGATAAATGACAGTTCTGGCGTTTCTGATTGGGCGGAACCTTGGCGGCCATCTTTAATTTATGCAAAATCTTCAATGATATATATCTTTGATACCATTTCAGTGTTCTATATGAAACTTGGTATCCAGCATCGATGTATCAAGAGACTTGCAATGAATAACCACATCGGTTCCTCTGAGTGGCGGGAAGGATGGGCGGCCATCTTTAATTTATGCGAAATCATTAATGATCTATATCTCTGATACGGTTCAAGTGCTCAATGTAAAATTTGGTATACATCATCGATGTATCAACAGACAGTTCTGGTTTTTCTGCTTGGGCGGAAACCTTGGTGGCCATCTTTAATTTATGCAAAATCTTTAATGATGTTTATCTTTGATGCCATTTCAGTGTTCTATATGAAACTTGGTATACAGAATCTATGTATCAAGAGGCTTGCAATGAATAACCACATCAGTTTCTCTGAGTGGTGGGAAGGATGGGCGGCCATCTTTAATTTATGCGAAATCATTAGGGATCTCTATCTCAGATAATTTTCAAATGTTCGATGTAAAATTTGGTATACATCATCGATGCATCAACAGGCTTATGTAATGAATACCGGTTTCTCTGATTGGACGGAAACGTTTGAGGCCATTTCTAATGGCAAAATTTTTCATAATCTGTATATTTGTTACTTGACTGCTTGGTGTTCCTGAAGTCTTGTTTTAAATTGAATACATTATGAATGGCTGGCGCCCAGAGCCGAGGGGTTTTCAGATGCGCAGCTTCGTATTAGCAATTTCAAACGCTGCTTTTTGTAAATTTGCAGAAATGTTTATTTTTCTTATTCAAGAAAAGCCTTAAAAAAGTAAAAAGTTGGAGAATGAGAAATTATTTCTTATAAAACAAAGAAAATGTAAGAATATTTAAGAAAATGTAAGAAATAACTTCTTGTTGTTCTCCCACAACAAAAGTGGGAGAACAACAAGAAGTTATTTCTTACATTTTCTTAAATATTCTTACATTTTCTTTGTTTTATAAGAAATAATTTCTCATTCTCCAACTTTTTAGTTTTTTAAGAAAAAATAAACATTTCTGCAAATTTATAAAAAACAAGCAGAGTTTAAAATTGCTAAGAACAGCCACGAGTTCTCAAATCTAAATTGATGTGAAAATATTTATTACTTCTGCTATAGGGGACAAAACTGTGATTTCTCATTTAAGAATTTTCAAGAAAATTAAATTTATTCAAGCGAAAATCCATGAAAATGTTTTCAGCAGTGATTTTGTTTGGCAGCATTCGGTCATACCATATATAATATACTCGAGGATAGATTGATGTATATGGCTGCCATTTGCAACCGGTCTGCTGCTTGTGCTTGTTTTTGTAATCCGTTGAAGGTATTTCACAGGCTCTCCCGAGTTGTAGTCTGTCTAATTGTATCGACACAGCTTTATCACCCCATAGTTTTACACAGTTCACACAGTGCAGATGAGAGATTCTTGTTGTAATGCACTTGCGAATGCAGCTCTGTTCTCGGACATTCAGGCTTATTTGCTATGACGATGTGTACACATGAACAATTATTTCTGGTTGTAATATGTGTTCATGTGAGATGAAATTTTGCTGTATTTCCTGTTAGAGAAGAACCAATTTACATGGAACATTGTAGAAAGGTCAAAGAAGATTTGGTTGTGCATAACCGGATTTAAAGTTAAAAATTTCACATTATTACCTGAACATGGGTTACGGCATGGGCCAGGCCTGATGCAGTGTGACATAGAAGTCCCGATATTGCTTACCTTTTAAGTACTAAGGTTGCATCACATGTTCCCGAACATTGATTTTACTAGTTGATTTGTCTCTCTTTGCTTCTTACCTATCGCATTTATACTTGAATATACCTTGTTCAAGATCCCGACATTGCCAAATGCAGAAAGTTTACAGATCTCACATTCTGTGCTACATGAGTGCCACAATTGTCCATTCAGCATATTTAGTAACCATTTTAACATTGATTCCAGTGAAGACATACATGGCTAGTTGGTAGTTTCTTCAATTCCTTCAGTTGCTCCCCAATCCATTCGACACATCAGTGATGGATTTAGGACCCATTTATATCATGAAAAAGAGCCAAAGAGATATGATCAGATCAAGGTTTCCATATAGTTTCTCTTTTGTATTTTGGTATGTCATAAATGTTCTTTTATCACGTTTATATTTATTCTGCTTTGTTGTGTGACAGTTAATTATAGGGAAAACCACTTGAATTTATTATCCATGAAGGCAATACGAGTTCTACCTTGGAAAATATATTTCATCTCCAATTTACCGTTTTATCTGGTCTGATGGAATGTTGAACATTTTCTAATGTTATTTCTCCCTTTATATTTCTCCAGCCATATTTATGTTGCACATAGGCAAGCTATACAATTTAAAGAATTTCTCCTTATACCTAGCTGCAGAAAATCCAGAAGTTCAATGTTAATTGCATAGGAAACCCTGAAAATAAGAAGACCCTGGAAAATGAGAACACTTTTCTATGCTTCTTTGCTAGTACTAAATTTATAAATAATCCTATTTGGTTGGGTGAAATGTTTTATCTACATGTAGCTGAATGGTCTGAGCTATGGCATTCCACGGACTGAACACAGAGGAAGTGGGTATGTTACTGGGTATCATCTTGCCACCGGCAAAATACTTCAGTTGATAGGTTCATTCATATACACATGCTGGAAACAAAGCATCCATGTGATGTGAACATGACGAAACTATCGTGATGTAAACAATGTGAATGAAGTCACAACCATGGCATTACAATATGGTTTGACTTGATTTCAGTTCTTGTGACTAATGGCAAACACCATATCAATCAGTCAGGAAAGACATGCCCCCAAATAGGAGTTCACACCACGTACCTACTGAATTGACCTTCTCAAGAAGGAAAAAGTTTTCTTTGACTGATCGAGGTAATCAGGCGTTCTGAACTCTGGATGCCATTTGGTACCTGCAATGCACCAGCTACCTTTCATGATTGTGATGAAATGCCTTTTCATAGACGTGTTTGTGTCGAGATACATATATCTAGTCATATTTCAGGAAGTACTGAAGGCTTTACTTTGAAGTCACTTTGTGTGTATTAGATAATTGTGGCTATTTTGTTTTGAAGGAGCAAGTATAGTAATTGACCCTAATCCATCCATCCATCCATCCTGTATAAATACCAAGTTTCACTTCTGAAGCAAAAATTGATGGAATTTCTCAATCAAAAAGTGTAAATACAAGATGGGCACCAAATTGTTCAATCACACCATTTGAATGGTTCAGCATTTTTGGAGTATGAACATCAAGCCACACATATGGCAAAATATTCAGAAAAAAAATTAGAGACTCTAGGGCATTCTGGCTCCGAGTATCTAACCAACAGCTTTTTTTGTTACTATTAACTGATGAATTATCTGTTCATCAATGGATAATCAGTTCATCAATGGATTACTTGCTACACTTGTCCCCCATTATAACACAATGGTTGGGAGACAAAAACCTTGTACCTCACTTTGAACCGTGCTCAAGAGATGACAAACTTGTTATAAGCTGCATTGATTCCAGCCAGGGCAATAAGGAAGTCTTTTATTCTAGGTCAAGTGTTCAGAGTACCAGTATACATGTTGTCATCAGTCAACATCTCTTCCTTGCCTCTCACCATGTGGTGCTGATCACCCGTTTATGATTCCTTTTTTCTTTTTATGATACAGTGTGTCCAGTCTCGAGAGTGACTTTGCCATTCTCTCCATGCCAGAGCATGTACCCGTACTGCATGCAGGCACATTTTCATTTATGATAGACCAAGAAAGCATTGGCTGAAATATTTTTGCCGTTAGGTTATCCAACATGTTAAGCTGATATACTGTATGTGCATCCACTCTGTCCCATTTCGTGGTGGACAATATATATTGGTTGAAATTACAACACATAAAAGGGAAGTGGGAAGAGGTGTCGACAGACTGACAGAGACACACCATGCATGCCATGCATAAACAGGTTGCATGTTCGGTGTTCTGGTTAAAATCAATAAAGGGCTGTTTCACCCACAGTAGGAGGTACAGACTTTGATGTACAGTGAATATTCATTGTCGTACTTCATCTGTACCATCAAGTAAGGAATTATGTATATAGATTTCCTATGTATGTACATATACCTATAAACTATGTAATTAAGTAAATATCCGTGTTATACATTTATCTTATCAATTAACCTTCGTATAGCAAACAATGAACTTGTTTAAGTAAGATGTCAAGTTA